>JARYGA010046893.1:0-27112 GCA_030545235.1 Helianthus tuberosus | reverse complement strand
AATCTCAATTATGTTGCACACTTATCCGTTTCCTTCAGTAGTTTAATATTATGGTATTCGCACACCACCGCTTTGTTTCACCATTCTTTGAATGCTTCAGACTCATTTGCAAACCTCATTGTGTTTTTCTTTTCCACTGATGCCTTCTTCCCCCTCACAGTATCCGCATACGATACACCTTCCTTAGTTCCTGAATATTTTCCTTCTGTCCTGACATTTATAACACTAGGGTTATACTCTTCCTTCCTAACCCATGTTACTTGTTTCTTCTCCAGCGGTTTCTTAACAATTTTCTACTTTAGCCCTGACTCTCCATCCATAGAATTCTACTTCATTCAATACCTTTGCCATCTTATCCCCGTCTTTTACGTTTACAAATCTAAGAAACCCGAAGCATTTTCCCCACTTATCTCGTTTCCTGGCAATGTACGCGTCCACCAGGTGTCCAAAGTTTATGTATTCCATCCAAAATTCTCCATCTGTAACTTGTGGATGAATGTTGGAGACGTAGAAAGTTGTAGCGTCCTACCTTGTGTATTGTTTTTCGTTCACCAGACTATTGTCTTTTCCTTGTTGTCTTTCTCCATATTTCAGTCGGTTGTTCCCCACACCTGAGCTTTCACCTTCTTCTCTTACCATTTCGGACAATTGACAAGCCCGCCGGAGATACCCAAGACGCGAATGGATGATTCAATAAAGATATTAGGATGGAAGGTTATGTCCAGACTGCAATATTGTAACACCCTTACTAATATAAAAGGGTTTTAGTACTAAAAATGACAATTAGTTGTGCATTTACATATACACATCACATATAAAAATACGGGTTTATTAAAAACTTTTACAGTTTAAAAGTTTTACAACAAAATGTAGTTGGGTTCGTCGTTTGAAAGTTACGACATAAGGTCGTGCAAAAGCTTTAATCTCATGTGTTCGGTTCTTCGATTAGCTTAATCTTCATCCGGAAACTCTTGACATTCACCTATGACCAAAACCAACTTAAAAGTTAGCTTTGGTAGTTAAATAACATGTTTAAACAAGTCATATGGGTCAAAACAACAAAATTCAAACGATTTTCAGAATTTAGGGGCGTCGCGCTACGCTACGGGGCATCGCGCTACGCCACGCCCCATTTTCGACAGAATGTTGCAGCTTTGCTGCTGCATTTGCCCAGCTCCGTTTTCGATCGAAATTCTAACTTCAAAGCTTCGTAACTTTTGATCTAGATGTCTGTTTTGCGCGATTCTTTTTCCTACGCGTTCGTAATTTAATTCTCCATCTTATGGAGTTAGAATCTGTTATTCAACTACTTGAAAAATTCAAACTTCAAGCTCTCGGCTTGAAATTCCATTTTTTCATTTTTGAGCCGTTTCATAATTCATTACACCAACATGTTTGTTATACCAAAATTCTTATGAACATCATATTTCAGTTGTTTCCTATGACACAAGATTCAAATCACGGGTTATTAGGCGTCATTAACCCGTCTATGATTATGCGCTTATTTTGACCCGTTAAGGGTATTTAAGCGCTTTTACGCACAAACCACGCTCAATCATTTCTAGCATTATATTTTCATATTACTTGTCAAATGAACTTCCACCACAACTATCCTTGTGGTGGGTAATGAATATCAATTGTTTATTCCGAATTTACCCCCTTTCGGTTGTTATTTTACGACAAGAAGCTATTTTGAGGCATTTGATCCAGAAAGGATTTATGCCTATGCTTCAACACTTAACTAACTTTAACTTATCATAATACATGTTTCTAAATGACTCTTAAGGGTCGTTTATCCGATTTACCCATCAAGGGCGTTTTAGTCAGTTTTAGTCCCTCTTTTACGACGAAGGATCTTTTCTACTTATTTGACCAAAATCCCTGCGACTAGGTGATCGTTTCTATGTATTCATGCATCGATTTTGGCCTTGAATCAAGCTTCAATTTGATGATTTTGTAGAGTTTAGGGTTTGAGCTCCTTTTCTCCTGCTCTGGTCGATCGACCCACACACGCACCAAGTGTGTGTTTTGTTTTCTTTTTTTTTTTTAATAAAACTAGTTTGCCCTCTTGGTTATATTGGTCCCTCATGTTTTATTTTGTTCAGATTAAGCTATAATTCACTATTTATAACTTAATCACATATTACTAACTAGGTTAATTATTCCTAGTTAATTTAATGGGTTCGGGAAGTCATAACCCATTTTATTTTATGTCCCGTTAGCTCGGGCCTTTTATATACTTTGTTTTCTCAAAGTATTTATCCTCCTTTTAATTTATATTAGCTTTATTTATTTAAAATCCTAACATTTACTGGGTTAATTTTTTCCACCAACGGTATTTTACTCGTCATTACTAGTAACGCGGTTTGATTACCAAACCCGTTTTTGCGGTGTTACAAGTCTACCCCCCTTAAAAAGATTTCGTCCCCGAAACCTTATTTACGTATTTCATTGGTTTAATCAAACGAATCAGGTTTCGTTTTCAACGTACCCATTTCTTTTAGTGTTTTCCGTTTTCCAGTTCCTCTCATAATATTTATATTTGTTAAAACGTTATTTCTCACAAAAATGGTATTTTAGTTTAAAGTTTTCTATTTAACTTATGTCAATTCCAAGGAATTTACGTCCAATGATTTATCCCCTTCCGTTGTCATTTCGGTAATGACTTCGCCCTTTTTGTGACGCAACACAAGTAAAAAAAATTGTGAATTATTTTGTCATTTAAGTCCGTTTAAATGTTTTAGTGAAATCCCTCACTTTTGTTAACCAGACTCTTCGTGATCTCTTCGCTTTAACCTGTTCGATTAACTTAGCGAAACCCATCGCTTTTATACTAACGTTACTTTTCGTTATTATTTTACGAGGGAAGTTGCAACCAGTTTCCTCGCTTTACAATATTGACCCGTAGGTTCCTTCACATAGCCTCGCAGTCTTTTTCCTTAGATTTCCACCTTTTAAGGTAAAACCCCATCAGTTTGTTTCTTTCTATTCGTGACCCGAGGGTCTTTTGGTCCCGTAGACTTAACATTAATTATAATCCCGTAGGTTATGATGATCTCGTAGATCATCTTTTATTCGAGTCTTCATTCAACTGTATATATATATTTGGCGTCAAGGCACCCCTTTTTATGTCTAAAATTATTTACTTTTGCTTTTTGGATTTCATTTGACCTTGACCGTAGTCTAAGGCTACGTTCATTTTCTTTCGAATTATCTTTCCGACTTTATGACTTCTAACGTCATTTACACGTCGGTTTGTCCTACACTTACCGTTACCCGGTTGTTACCTATACTTCTTTACGACCCGTTACCCGGGTTCTTTTATCTTAATGCTTTTAACGCCTATAACCCTTTACATAGGTTTATTAATATTTCGCACTTTTATTTATTCGGTTCGCGCTTACTTTCGTTATCAAGCGTTATTCTTAATTTAACTCGTTTGACTTGTTCGTGTGAAATTTCATCACTTGTGAACGTCAAACTTCGTTCTTTATTCGACCCGTTCGACTTTAAAATAGTTGAACGTAGTTATCAAAATTTCTGTTTGCATATTCTCATCGTCCTTTAGTCATGACTCATATTTCGAGTCTTTTGACTTTCTATTTCATGTTCCCGTCTCTTGGTTTACGCCTTCACCCACAATCCTACCCGTCCATCGGGTATCTTTACTGAAGTCACCATCAAGTAACCATTCTTATATGGTTTTAGACGTCACCTTAATTTATTTGGTCGTCTTAGCGAAATCCATCGCTTTCATTCAGTCAAGTCCTTTATTTCTTTATTCTACCCATTTGACTTGTCTGTGTGAATTTCATCACTTTTGACAGTCAAACTTTATCCCCAATGCCTTAGCATTCACATTAGTGGGTTTGTGTTTTCATTTACTTTAATCTTTGTCCCTTCTCTCGGGCTCGTTATTCTAACGTAATACGCTTCCGTCATCGGACTTGCGTTTACGTTTACTATCGAACATTTTACTTATTTGACTCATTTTAATTCGTCCCATTCACCCCGTCCTTACTACATCGGATGTAAGTATGTCCATCATAAAAAGTTCATGGTACCACGTGTTCACTACTTACTTGGCCAGAGTAAGCGATCAACACCTAGCACACATGACCTTTTATAATTTTCACATTACATCCCATGTAAGTAATGCCTCTATTTATTTCTCTTGGAAACAATATCTTGGATAGGTATTCTATTCAGGTTTTCCAAGTTTTTAATCTACATATGCAACTGTCAGTCTCTACGTATTTTTTGCATATTACTATTCGTGCAATGAATTTAAAAAGTGCACCTGGTAAATGCTTGCCCTAACGGGTCTTCCTTGTCATTAATTTATTCATGATCGTTACGCGATTTAGGTCCTTGGTGAGCATGTTCTACTTGTCATACTTTGGACCGTTCCTCCATCAAATCCGCAATTTGTTATACTCCCGCTATCTTCAGATGCGAGTATACTTCAACTAAAACATTTACAAGAGTTAGTAATATCACTTCAATAATTGCCCGTATTATAATACAAGGGTTTTCTACTATACGCGTCAACGCGCGTAATTTCATTAACTGTATCAATCATTTTGATTGGGGTAGCGTGTATTACGCGATAACCCTATGTGTTGTTTACAACACTTTAACCTGCTAAACCATTAACATACGTGTACTTACCGGATTTGCGATCAATGTCGCAACCCCCAATCCCTGATCCCTGGGAGCGGACAGCCGCGAGCCAGTTTCGGTGGTATCTCGTATTGTCTAATTTGGCAGCAGAAATTTTCATCAGGACCGTAGTTAGGAAATGTTTATCAAAGTAAAACGACCATTTATATATAAATAAACATATTGGGATAAAACCCAAGTTTTTATTACAAGCTGATTTACAGGGATAAATCCCATTTATTTGAATTAAAACGCCTTCTTTATTTAGGTAACTTTTATAGCCACTTTTCCAAGCCTTCAGTGCCGTCCAACTGGCTTCTAATTGGCTTTCACATTGTGTTACCTGAAACGCGTTTTAAAAACATTTGTCAGTGGGAAATACTGGTGAGTGAATCCCAGTTTAATCAAGAAACATTAATTTAATTTAAACAGTATTGAGAGCGATTACAATGTTTATATCTACACAATTACTCCTTTTAGTACTATCAATCCTGACTTGTGGGTCATATTACACATTGGCTAACTCATTGTCCAATGGTAACGTATCGTCATCCCGACTTACTACTCATAGTGTATTATATTTTGTATACAAAACCCCAACATACCGGCAGTAATTGAAGAACTACAAAGACTCAATCACCGCTAAATTGCATTGTAAAATAGTTAAGGTTTTGTAAAAACTATTAACAAAAAGGAGATTACTCACATTGCTATCTTAGATTTTTTGTAAGGGTTTCCTGGTGATAATCTAAACTTTACACAAATGTACACGTGTTAGTACAATAACCCATTTTAACATAAGCAATACCCTCCCCGAGACGGCATTCCAATGACTACGTCGGGCAGAACCACGACAGCCATTACGGAACCCTAGATCAATCGGGCAACGTATCTAATACGTATCCAGGGGTTATAATACTTACAACGGAGCAGAACTTCGCTAATTAGGGGGTATAATACCCGAGTATTACTTCTACTACTCAGAAATTTGCTTAAGAAAGAAAGAAATGAACGATTCTGAATGAAACTTGATAGCTTGCTTATATAGTTGCGGAAACTGGTCCTCACGCGGCCCGCGTAAAACACAGACAGGGGTTACGCGGCCCGCGTCAACCCCGGTCAAACGTATAGCTTGTCCCGGTCATGATCTAGCCTCGCCACGATGATGACACGTGTCATCACCAGGCTGCGCGACCTTTATGATCTTACGCGGCCCGCGTAAACTAATGGGGGATCTTACGCGGCCCGCCTGAACTTAAGAAATCAAATGAAATCAGATCTACACCTTCATACCGCCCGCGTAAGGTTGGGGTGGGGTCCTACACGGCTCGCCTCAGCTTAAGTTTTCAATTTTTATTTATTTTTAATACTATTTGCTATAATTCAGGCCCGTATTCGCGTATGGGGTGTATTTTGGGACATTTTAGGATATTTTAAAATATATTAGGGTGTCGGAAAAATTATGAGGGAGTCGGTTTATTGAGGATTTGTTATATTCTCCCCACCTTGTTTTAGAGCTCGTCCTGGAGATCTACTGGAACAAGTGTGTATATTTCCTTTGCATTTCAGATTCAAGCTCCCATGTATACTCAGGTCCTCTTTTGGAGTCCCACTTCACTTTGACCAGAACTAATCTCTTATGCTTGAGGTTCTTGACTTTCCTGTCTTCGATCTGTAGAGGTCTTTCTACAAATTTGAGTTGTTCATTTACCTCTATGTCTTTAAGAGGTACCATTAGTGATTCATCAGCTAAGCACTTTTTGAGATTAGATACATGAAATACATCATGTATTCCCGCCATTTCCTCTGGCAGTTGTAGCTGATAGGCTACATGTCCTATTCTTCTAATAATCTTAAAAGGTCCAATATACCTGGGACTTAGCTTTCCTCTTTTGATGAATCTTACTACTCCTTTCCAAGGAGAGACTTTCAACAATACTTTATCTCCTACTTGAAATTCCAAGGGTTTGCGTCGGTTATCTGCATAGCTCTTCTGTCGATCGCGTGCTGCTTTCCGTCGTTCCTTGACTTGAATAATCTTGTCGGTTGTTTCTTGCACTATCTCAGGTTTAGATAGTTGCTTTTCCCCAATTTCTGCCCAACAGACTGGGGTTCGGCACTTCCGTCCATAAAGTGCTTCGAATGGTGCAGCATTGATACTTGTGTGATAACTATTATTATAAGAAAATTCTATTAAAGGTAAGTGATCGTCCGAATTACCTCCGAAACCAATTACACAAGCTCTAAGCATGTCTTCCATTGTCTGAATTGTTCTTTCGCTTTGTCCGTCCGTTTGAGGATGATAAGCTGTGCTCAGATTTAACTTGGTTCCCATGGCCTTTTGGAAACTTGACCAAAAATGAGAGGTAAATCTGCTATCCCTATCAGAAACAATTGATAAAGGAATTCCATGTAATGAAACAATTTCATTTACATATAATTTAGCTAGCTGTTCCATACTGAAAGTTTCCTTCATTGGTAGAAAATGAGCTGACTTGGTTAGCCTATCTACAATCACCCAGATTGTATCATTTCCTTTCATTGTTTTGGGTAATTTAGTAACAAAATCCATTGTTATCAATTCTCATTTCCAAACTGGCATTTCTAATTGTTGTAACAAACCTGAGGATTTCTGGTGTTCAGCTTTAACTTGTGAACAGGTTAAACATTTAGAAACATAGGCTGCTATGTCCTTCTTCATTCCTATCCACCAGAAATTTTTCCTTAAATCCTGGTACATTTTATCATTTCCTGGGTGCATCGTATATTTGGACTTATGGGCTTCTTCTAATATACGATGACGTAGGTTTCCTAATTTAGGTATCCACATTCTCTTTTTATGGAATCTCCAAATTCCATCTATTCCTTGTTCTAATTCTTTTAGCATACCTTTTAATTTTTCAGAATCATCCTTGATTATTGATTCTTGTGCTTTTTTGATTTGGTCATTTAAATCTACTTGCAGATTTAATTTAAGAGAACGTACCCTTTTTGGCTTTTCATGATACTTTCAACTTAAAGCATCTGCCACTACATTTGCTTTTCCTTCATGATACTAGATATCACAATCATAATCGCTAAGCATTTCCATCCAGCGTCTTTGTCTCATATTCAATTCTTTTTGCCCGAAAATATACCTTAAACTCTTATGATCGGTAAATATGGTGAACTTACTACCATAAAGGTAATGTCTCCAAATCTTAAGGGCAAAAATTATTGCTCCTAGTTCTAGATCATGGGTTGAATAATTCTCTTCATAATTTTTAAGTTGTCTAGATGCGTAAGCTATAACCTTTTGGCGTTGCATCAATACACATCCATAACCTAACTTAGAAGCGTCACAATAGACTACAAAGTCTCCTTCTGGTAATGCTAATATGAGTGTATTAGTTAATCTTTGCTTAAGAATTCTAAAAGCTTCTTCTTGTTTTGGTCCCCATTCAAACTTAATAGATTTACAGGTTAACTTAGTTAAAGGAATGGCTATTCTAGAAAAATTTCGAATAAATCTTCTATAATAACCGGCCAATCCTAAGAAACTTCTAACCTCGGTTGGTGACTCAGGGGTTTTCCATTTAGTAATCGCCTCGATTTTTGTTGGATCCACATGAATTCCTTCATGGTTTACTAAATGTCCAAGAAACTGTACCTGTTCTAACCAAAATTCACACTTTGAAAATTTAGCATAAAGCTTTTCCTTTCTTAATAAACTTAAAAGTGCGTGCAAATGCTTTGCATGTTCCTCTTTACTCTTAGAGTAAATTAGAATATCATCTATGAAGACAATTATGAATTTATCCAAATATGGTTTACATATTCGGTTCATCATGTCCATAAATGCGGTTGGGGCATTGGTTAAACCAAATGGCATGACAGTAAATTCATAATGACCATACCTTGTTCTGAATGCGGTCTTAGGAATGTCCTCTTCCTGTACCTTTAATTGATGATATCTTGACCTTAAATCGATTTTAGAGAAAAATCGAGCTCTTTGCAGTTGATCGAACAGATCATCGATTCTCGGTAATGGGTACCGATTCTTAATTGTGACTTTGTTCAATTCACGGTAATCAATGCACATACACATTGATCCGTCCTTCTTTTTAACAAATAATATTGGCGCTCCCCATGGCGACGAACTTGGTTGTATGAATCCTTTTTCCAGCAATTCATCTAATTGTTTCTTCAATTCCTGCATCTCGGCGGGTGCCAAATGGTAAGGTGCTTTGGCAATTGGTGATGTTCCTGGCAGTAGGTGAATTCTGAATTCAACTTCTCTGTCCGGTGGTAGTCCTGGTAATTCTTCTGGAAATACATCTGAAAACTGAGACACTACTGGAATGTCCTTTAGTTCTTTTCCTTTAGTGTTAGTGATTATGGAAATCAAATACACTATAGAACCTTTTCTTATATAACTTGCAGTTTTCATCACAGAGATGAGTTTTGTGGATCTAGATGGTTTATCCCCTTTAATTGTGATCATTTTACCTTTTGGTGAATTTACTTGGATTGACTTTTGATCACATAAAATACTGGCTTTATTGGCTATTAACCAATCCATTCCTAAAACGATATCAAATCCTGCCAGATTCATAGGATAAAGGTTTGCCATAAACTTTTGGTTTAAAATTTCTATTCTTGCTTCCTTCAAGATTTCAGAAATCCTAACAGTTTCTCCATTAGCTGTCTCTACGAGACATTCTTGTGGTAGTTTAGTTAATGACTGGTTTAGAAGTTTGCAAAACGAAGTATTAATAAAACTTTGGTTTGCACCAGAGTCAAATAATACTTTAGAAAAAACATCATTAACTAAAAACGTACCAGCTATCACGTCTGGAATCATTTTGGCTTCATCTGCAGTTAGAACAAATGCTCTAGCATTTTTAGTGTTCTTGTTGTTTGCAGCTGGGGCTAGTTTTGGACAGTTTGGCCTGATATGACATTTTTCTCCACAGTTGTAGCATAATCCATTACTGGATTTCTTCCTGCAATTTTCTTCCTTGTGTCCTCGCATCTTGCAATAATTGCAAAGAGTAGAGCATTTTCCCGAATGCTTTTTCTTGCAGACCTTGCAGAAAGGTGCAGAGGTAGAACCCATATTCCTACGGTTGTAATTCCCAAAACGGAATTCTTGAGTAAGCTTTTGGGTTAAGTTTCTCCTCTGTTCTTCTTCTCTTGTACGAACCAATTCATCTGTCAAAGTATTGGCTAGTTCTACAACTTCTTCTATGGTTTGAGGTCTAGCTGCGTTGACTACATGTCTAATCTCTCCGATTAATCCCCAGATGTAACGGGAGATTAATACTGGTTCAGGTGATGCAAGGGTTGGTACTATTCTAGCATATTCAAAGAATGTGGTAGTATAACCCTTACTGTCTACTGACGGGTAGTCCGTAGGATAACCCTTAAGTGGTATAAATGATAATAAAATCCTTCATTTAATCAGGTAGTTGTCCGGAATTGGATAACTACGGTTGTTTGTGTTTCAGGTACAAATGGGAGCTTAAAATGGAAGGAACACGGAGAATAAATGGAAAACTCAATTTTTGGAATTGAATAATTAAGAGGATAGCATGATAGAGGACGAAATTACGAGAATGTAGGCGAAAACGGTGAAGAAAATGGAGTTGAAACAAAAAAGTTATGCTGAAAACAAGTTTTCATGTTGAAGCCTGCGTAAGCTACGGCAAGGGCCGTAGCTTACGGCGCCGACAGGCACTTTTTGTCACCGTATGACAGATTAAAGCCACCATATGCCATTCCAAGCCACTGTAAGCTACGGTGGCCACAGTAGCTTACGGCGCTGACCTACGTAAATGTGTAACTTCCACCTTTTAATGCAGATTTATGATGCCCTTTCAAGTCCAATCATTCCCATTCGGTTACACACACTTTGGAGATGATTTTTGGTTGTTCTTGGGAGCTTGAAGACATCTTTAATCATTGTTCTTATGTTTCTAACTTATTTTGAAGATCAAGACTTTGTTATGATGTTTGCTCGAGCCATGAGTGGCTAAACTTGTTATGACTATCTTTAGTTGAAGGTTTGTAAGACTTTATGCTTTAATTTCCTTATTTCTAGAATAACAAACTTTATCTTTATGTTTTGTTTGTTATGGTGTGTGATTGGTTGTTAGTAAATTGTTGATTCTTATGTTAATCTAGTTTGAAACCATACGTTCTTGGTGCCGTTGGCAATCGAGATATCATGGGTATAATTAGGCTTGGGTAAGGGTTAATTGATCATCGGGTAACAACCTCACGTTCTAGGAATCTGAGTACTTAGTTCCCTTTCATCACTACAAGTAATTACACATGAACTATGTCTATGTAGTTCTTTCTAGTGGAATGATAGCATAAATGTCAAATCAAACCGGAAACTAAAGATGGTCATTTGTCTCTAATTTGTTTACAACCAACACTTTCATTTTGCAATCATAATTGTAATTTTAGTTTTAAAACCAATTCAATCAAATCAACTCTTGAAATTTACTCTACTTGCATTTAGTTTAATTTTAGTTAACTTAGAGAAATACTTCAAATAACACATATTCCACAAACTCCCTGTGTTCGATACCCACTTGCCACTATCTATTTAGTAGTAATTGGATTAAATTTGATTGTGACCACGACATCACGTCATCTACCCCGGTCATTCTTAGATTTAAGAACTTATTTGCTATCTGTTCCTTTTCATTTGGAGGGCAAAATTTCCTTTCTACGATACTCTTAAATTCTTCCCATTCCATGTTGTAAACCTTATTACTTCCTCTTGATTGGAGGATAGTGTTCCACCATTCTAAGGCTGAGTTCTTAAATAGATTAGAAGCAAACATTATTTTGTCTTCTTCAGCACATTTACTTATTTTTTGAACAGCCTCAGTCTTTTCTATCCAGCGTAGAGCTGCAATGGGTCCTTCATTGCCCGAGAATTCTATTGGTTTGCAGGACCAGAATTCCTTGTAAGAACAACTGTAAGACATGGTTCTTTTTCTTTTGGGAATGGGCACTTGAAGTACATGGCCATTGTTCACGCTGTTTTCTGGTTCAATTGGTCGCTTACTGCTATGTTTATTTTTATTATTCGCTTCTTGAATCGTTTGAATAATAAATGACATTGCATCTATAATTCCTTGTGCCACTATGTGTTGAGCTGCACTATTATCCATTTGGTTTCCATTGTTATTGATGCTCGGATTCTCATTAACCACGTTAATGTTACTCTGGTTATTGTTATTCAGATTTCATTGATTTCCTTCGTCGGCCATCTGAATTTTAAACATTTACCCCGTATTAATATCACAAAATAATATTGATATAGTCAATCACATGACACGCATTTTTGCCAAAAACGTCGATCATTGCGACTTTTACTCTATTTCCATATACTATTATGCATCTATTACACACTAGTACTGAAATAAAAATTACAATACCAACAGAAATAGAATTACACTAATAGTAATAGGCATCCATACACACATATTTTATTTTATTTTATTTTATTTTTATTATATTATTATTATTACTATTACCGTTTCACCATCACATTCATGGATATGGATTCATCCAAAAATCCATATTGCGCTCATCGTATTTCCATACGAGTCACTCTCCCACCTGTCGCATTCTCTCACTGCTTTCTAAAATTTCCTCTCCAAAAGTCCTAAGTTCTTGTACGTTTTCTGCACTCATTGGGGGTGCAGGTTCTAGGACTGGGTTCTGAATCTGGGGTGCGGGTTCCTGGTATGGGGGTGAAAGTGCCTGAAATCGGTAAGGATCTTCTAAGATCTCCCTAATGTATTCATCATGGTATTAGGGATCTAAACGGTCCATACCTGGGTTGGCTCCTATGTTTTGCATGGGGGTCTCTTCATGTATCGGGTAACGTTGCACGTAGTCCCTAACGTCATCCCACCAGGGATCGTAATTTGGGTCTAGGGGGTTTGGTGCTGGTACCCTAGGGATTTCTTCTGGATTGAAGTCATGCATCTCTACTTGGTTTTCAGGGTTTTCTATCTCCATGGGTTGGTCTGGGATTGGTGGTTGTGGTTGGGGTGCTATTATTTGCTCCAGATTTGGGTCAGCTGCAGTGGTTGCTAGTATGTGGATGTTGGCTATACCCCTATTTATCATATCCTGGGCATAGGCATCTGTCTCTCTCTTGGCTGCGGCTAGTACCCTCTGATCTTGTAACTTTTTCATACGCTTCCTACGCTCGTGTGCCCCTCTACTGAACCATCCCCTCTTTTTCTGAGGAAATGGCTCTTCTGACTGAGCCTTAAACACAAAGATTCCTTCTTCCATATCAGCAGAGTACCCAGAGAGGGCAGGTTGAGAAGAGGAGGTGCCTTCGCTTCTAGGAAAACCAGACAATTGACGGTACGCGTCAGATGGTCCTTGGTCGCTCATACTGTAAACTAACAGATAGTCAAATAACACATAACAAATAATTACAGTATACACGTATTTCCGTAATTTATTTCCTAACAGATTAAATTTTGATGTCAGGAGAACACCTTTGTGGCTGAATCAGTGGCTTAGCTCTGATACCACCTTCTGTCGCAACCCCCGATCCCTGATCCCTGGGAACGGACGACCGCGAGCCAGTTTCGGTGGTATCTCGTATTGTCTAATTTGGCAGCGGAAATTTTCATCAGGACCGTAGTTAGGAAATGTTTATCAGAGTAAAACCACCATTTATATATAAATAAACATATTGGGATAAAACCCAAGTTTTTATTACAAGCTGATTTACAGGGATAAATCCCATTTATTTGAATTAAAACGCCTTCTTTATTTAGGTAACTTTTATAGCCACTTTTCCAAGCCTTCAGTGTTGTCCAGCTGGCTTCTAATTGGCTTTCACATTGTGTTACCTGAAACGCGTTTTAAAAACATTTGTCAGTGGGAAATACTGGTGAGTGAATCCCAGTTTAATCAAGAAACATTAATTTAATTTAAACAGTATTGAGAGCGATTACAATGTTTATATCTACACAATTACTCCTTTTAGTACTATCAATCCTGACTTGTGGGTCATATTACACATTGGCTAACTCATTGTCCAATGGAAACGTATCGTCATCCCGACTTACTACTCACAGTGTAGTATATTTTGTATACAAAACCCCAACATACCGGCAGTAATTGAAGAACTACAAAGACTCAATCACTGCTAAATTGCATTGTAAAATAATTAAGGTTTTGTAAAAACTACTAACAAAAAGGAGATTACTCACATTGCTGTCTTAGATTTTTCATAAGGGTTTCCTGGTGATAATCTTAAATTTACACAAATGTACACATGTTAGTACAATAACACATTTTAACATTAGCAATACCCTCCCCGAGACGGCATTCCAATAACTACGTCGGGCAGAACCACGACAGCCATTACGGAACCCTAGATCAATCGGGCAGCGTATCTAATACGTATCCAGGGGTTATAATACTTACAACGGAGCAGAACTTCGTTAATTAGGGGGGTATAATACCCGAGTATTACTTCTACTACTCAGAAATTTGCTTAGGAAAGAAAGAAATGAATGATTCTGAATGAAACCCGATAGCCTGCTTATATAGTTGCTGAAACTGGTCCTCACGCGGCCCGCGTAAAACACAGACAGGGGTTACGCAGCCCGCGTCAACCCCGGTCAAACGTATAGCTTGTCCCGGTCATGATCTAGCCTCGCCACGATGATGACACGTGTCATCACCGGGCTGCGCCACCTTTATGATCTTACGCGGCCCGCGTAAACTAATGGGGGGTCTTACGCGGCCCGCCTGAACTTAAGAAATCAAATGAAATCAGATCTACACCTTCATACCGCCCGCGTAAGGTTGGGGTGGGGTCCTACGCGGCCCGCCTCAGCTTAAGTTTTCAATTTTTATTTATTTTTAATACCATTTGCTATAATTAAGGCCCGTATTCGCGTATGGGGTTTATTTTGGGACATTTTGGGATATTTTAAAATATATTAGGGTGTCGGAAAAATTATGAGGGTGTCGGTTTATTGAGGATTTGTTATAATCAAGCCTCAAACCGAACACACTTTACTCTTTAACCGTGAGCTCTGATTACCAACTTGTAACACCCTTACTAATATAAAAGGGTTTTAGTACTAAAAACGACAATTAGTTGTGCATTTACATATACACATCACATATAAAAATACGGGTTTATTAAAAACTTTTAAAGTTTAAAAGTTTTACAACAAAATGTAGTTGGGTTCATCGTTTGAAAGTTACAACATAAGGCCGTGCAGAAGCTTTAATCTCGTGTGTTCGGTTCTTCGATTAGCTTGATCTTCATCCGGAAACTCTTGACATTCACCTATGACCAAAACCAACTTAAAAGTTAGCTTTGGTAGTTAAATAACATGTTTAAACAAGTCATATGGGTCAAAACAACAAAATTCAAACGATTTTCGGAATTTAGGGGCGTCGCGCGATGCCACGCCCCATTTTCGACAGAATGTTGCAGCTTTGCTGCTGCATTTGCCCAGCTCCGTTTTCGATCGAAATTCTAACTTCAAAGATTCATAACTTTTGATCTAGATGTCTGTTTTGCGCGATTCTTTTTCTTACGCGTTCGTAATTTAATTCTCCATCTTATGGAGTTAGAACCTGTTATTCAACAACTTCAAAAATTCAAACTTAAAGCTCTCGGCTTGGAATTCCTTTTAAACACTTTTGACCCGTTTCATAATTTATTACACCAACATGTTTGTTATACCAAAATTATTATGAACATCATATTTCAGTTGTTTCCTATAACACAAGATTCAAATCACGGGTTATTAGGCATCATTAACCCGTCTATGATTATGCGCTTATTTTGACCCGTTAAGGGTATTTAAGCACTTTACGCACAAACCATGCTCAATCATTTCTAGCATTATATTTTCATATTACTTGTCAAATGAACTTCCACCACAACTATCCTTGTGGTGGGTAATGAATATCAATTGTTTATTCCGAATTTACCCCCTTTCGGTTGTTATTTTACGACAAGAAGCTATTTTGAGGCATTTGATCCGGAAAGGATTTATGCCTATGCTTCAACACTTAACTAACTTTACCTTATCATAATACATGTTTCTAAACGACTCTTAAGGGTCGTTTATCCAATTTACCCATCAAGGGCGTTTTGGTCAGTTTTAGTCCCTTTTTTTACGATGAAGGACCTTGATGCAGTTGATGACCCATAAGTTGAACCCGTCCCGGAATGGGTTCCAATGGGATCCAGGTTGAAGATTATCTAAAGATTTGAATAATATTTGATTCCATAATTATCGAGTCTATTATTAGTTATCGTATCTTTTATTTATTTAGTTAATTCATATTTATCTCTAAGGTTGTTAGGGTCTAGTATAAATAGTGGTCTTGATCGAATGTTTATGATTAGTTTTTGATTGAATTTTAATAGAAAAGAACGTTGTTCTTGAACCATTTGGTTCGTTGATCAGTCTTTGATTAGTCAATTGTTCTTAAGCCATCTGATTGCACGCGAAACTGCATCAGGTGGTATCAGAGCTTTGGTTTTCAAATGGCTCTACGTGAAGGCGAGTGTTTTCTTGTTTGAAGAGTCGCCGACCGAGGCATCGACAAGAACATTGGTGGTTCACGTGCTCGTGGAGAAGATCGACGCCCTGTTCGTAGAACCGCCGACCGAGGCAACGACAGAGTTGATCCTGATTCATGGGATCTAAAGATCAAACGGCTCCGACAACGAGTCCGAGATCTTGAAGAGATCAGGCGGCTCAGACAACGAGTCCGGGATCTTAAAGAGATCAAACGGCTCCGCCAAAGAGTCCGAGATCTCGAGTTACGACGGGAGATAGGCGTCAAGGAAACCGAATCGGGAACTATCGTCCGGGGCGATGTGAACGAGGAAGAGGAGCATCCTTTCTGCCATCCCCACCCCTGGTTCTTTGAACCAATCTATCCGGAGGGTATTTCGGAAGACGAACCCATGTTTGACGAAGATGAAATTGAGGTGGACGAAGAAGAATATTAGTGGGCACAACAAGCTATTAACGGATTTGCTAATCGTGAAGACGAAGAAGAGGAGGTCATCAATGAGCATGAAAATTCATCTGTTTCTAGTACGTTTGATTCGTTTCATAAAACTACTT
Source organism: Helianthus tuberosus (assembly GCA_030545235.1). Taxonomy (NCBI): domain Eukaryota; kingdom Viridiplantae; phylum Streptophyta; class Magnoliopsida; order Asterales; family Asteraceae; genus Helianthus; species Helianthus tuberosus. The sequence goes on along the minus strand of JARYGA010046893.1, from coordinate 10,310 downwards.
GTGTATCAGATCACTGCGAGATAGATGAAATAATGGGTTTAAATAGAAGACCATTGAACCGGGAGTTATCGGAGTATGTACAAGTGTGGGTCGGATATTTTGATAAATTTTTGGAGGCCCCTTCAGTGGTTAGTAGTGGTAGTACGGTGACAACCGGTGGCGATGAGTTTTTTAAACGGGTGAAACGGTTTTGGGAGTTCCAAGTTTTTGAGCCTACGATTATGGAGGAATAGTTGATTTTGGGATCTATCAATTTCAAAATTCAAAATAAGGATGATATTTTGATTACCAAACTTGCAGATATTTTTTGTAGATAATATTAACACTTGTTCGTTCCTTCCCAACATGATGGGTTCAATTATTAAAGATGAAAATATTATGGTGGGTGTGAGAGAAGATTGCATGGATTTAAAATATGAGTACATGGTTTCTTTGCATGAAAATAGTCCGCGTGGACCTTCAATCAATAAAAATGTTGTGGTGGATACATGCATGGAATCCATGCTTAAGAAAATTACATGTGGGTCTACTGCAACTAGTGGTCTGGCTAAGAATTTAAATGTAATCCTTGTCGTTAGTGTTCATGCAAATCCAAATTGTAGTTTCAATGACGGGCCTTACCAAACAACAGACAACAATCAATGGAAGCAATACTTGTCGATTGCTACTCGGTCATACAAGTCTAAAACACATGTGAACTTGAAACGGTTTAATGTTTCATTCGACCCAGGTGGTACAAATCGAGAGTTGGGCGAGGGGATCTATGAAGTTGGACTCTTCAGGCAGGTTGTGGTAATAATAAATTGGAAGCAAGTTGATGTTACGTTTGATCCAGGTGGCTTTTGTCCAAAGGCAAAACTCGAGGACGAGTTTTTTTCGAAGACGGGGAGAATGATGCAGTTGATGACCCATAAGTTGAACCCGTCCCGGAATGGGTTCCAATGGGATCCAGGTTGAAGATTATCTAAAGATTTGAATAATATTTGATTCCATAATTATCGAGTCTATTATTAGTTATCGTATCTTTTATTTATTTAGTTAATTCATATTTATCTCTAAGGTTGTTAGGGTCTAGTATAAATAGTGGTCTTGATCGAATGTTTATGATTAGTTTTTGATTGAATTTTAATAGAAAAGAACGTTGTTCTTGAACCCTTTGGTTCGTTGATCAGTCTTTGATTAGTCAATTGTTCTTGAGCCATTTGATCGCACACGAAACTGAACTGATGCAGTTTCGCGTGCGTTCAAATGGCTCAAGAAACTATTGATAATCAAAGACGATAAATCGAACCAAAGGTTCCAAGAACAAAGTTCTTTTTTTATAAAATTCAACCAAAAACTAATCATAAACATTCGATCAAGACCACTATTTATACTAGACCTTAACAATCTTAGAGATAATATTATGAATTAACTAAATAAATAAAAGATACGAAAACTAATAATAGACTCGATAATTATGGAATCAAATATTATTCAAATCTTTAGATAATCTTCAACCTGGATCCCATTGGAACCCATTCCGGGACCGGTTCAACTTATGGGTCATCAACTGCATCACGGTCCTTCGTCGTAAAAGAGGGACTAAAACTGACCAAAACGCCCTTGATGGGTAAATCGGATAAACGACCCTTAAGAGTCGTTTAGAAACATGTATTATGATAAGGTAAAGTTAGTTAAGTGTTGAAGCATAGGCATAAATCCTTTCCGGATCAAATGCCTCAAAATAATAAAAAGATGTTCGTATGAAACCCGTGATTAGAGATGAGCAAATGGTTGGGTACTGGTACCGAATTTCCCGAACCGAAATATCTTAAGTACCAATTCAGTACCGACTTTTGGTGCCTACCGGTTTTTACCTTCATATACCGGTACCGTAACCGGTATTTTCAGTATCAGAACCGATATTTTCGGTACCAGTACCGGTTCGGTATCGGTTGGCACCGAGCTCATCCCTACCCCTGAAACTAAAAAAATAAATCATTAAAAGTCGAAGAAAATCAACAAATAAAGTTGCACAATATCGTTGTTATTCGTACGGTACTCGTGATCAGTGACGAGCAAATGATACCGAGCAGCAGTACCGAATTTTACGAACTAAAAAAATTTCAAAATTATTTCGGTACCGACTTTTGGTGTTTTCTATATCAGGTTGTGTCGGTTTTTACCTTCATGTACTAGTAACGAACCGGACAGTACCGGTATTTTCGACACTAGTACCGGTTGAAACGAAGCTTATCCAACTTAAAAGGTAAAGAAAATAATTATTATTATAATATTAAAATAATAAAAATATAAAAAAAACTATATATATTATTAGAGTTAACTGCCATTTTCGTCCCTGTGGTTTGGTCACTTTGGCCATTTCAGTCCAAAAATCATAACCCAGTTAAGTCAGTTAGTAAATAAGGACTGGTTGTGTAAATTTGTAACATAAAGGACTGATTGTGTAAATTTGTAACACCACCACCACTAGCCCTGCCACCACCACCACTCCGCTGCCACCACCACCGCCACCACAGCCACCACCGCCACCACAGCCACTGCCACCACCGCCACCACCACCACCACAGCCACACCGCCACCACAGCCACACCGCCACCACAGCCACTGCCACCACCGCCACCACCGCGACTACGGGATCTTGTGCGATTATCTTTGGCTTGTGCGATCAAGAGTTCATCATCATCGTCAATCATCACGTTGATCATCATCAACAGTTCTTCGAACCACCATTCCATACATAACCCGACCTGCTACCACGTCTTACCACCGGAGATACACCAATCCATCCATCATTGTTCATCAACAGTCACCGTTCATCATCGTCATCATCTCCGTCAACGATCACAACGATCACCAAGCACATCACCACCGCTGTGTTCGGAGTTCTCGATTTACGGATGAAGATGATTACCGGAGACGAGAAGTGTAACCATGGATGATGATGACTGAAAGAATTGAAATGGTGAAGATGGAGGTTTCAAAATGGAAGATGGAGGTGAACGGAGATGATGGTAAGATGACGAAGAAGTGAAGTTGCAAGTTTCGATGACGGATACATGAAGTTGCAGGTTCCGGAAACACTTCAGATTCAAAAACTCCTTCTCCCATTGATCCGAAACACTTCAGATTCAAAACTCCATATCTTCATCATCATCATCAGCTACTTCCATATCGGAAACACCACTCCTTGTCCGTAACATCATCTCTATTCTCGAATCTTTTCCGAAACACATCATCACCATCTTCTCCGACTACTACCGCCTATCATCTACATCATCATTGTATCTCCACAACCTACAACATCATCGTTCATTCGAATTCAGGCAGATTCGAAACCGGTCACCGGAACCTGCAACTTCACCGAAACCTGCAACTTCATCCGAATTCAGGCAAATCGACCACTTCCATCATCTGCATCCTCCATTTCGTTTTGCACGTAAACGTTCCAGAAAATGTATAAAATGATTAAGAGGAGAATTGGTGATAAAGGTCTGATGATGATGATGAAGATCGCGATGATGATGATGAAGGTCGATGATGATCGATGATGATGATGATAACAGATGATGACGATGATGACGTTGATGGTGGTGGTGGCAGTGGTGGCAGTGGCTGTGGTGGCGGTGTGGCTGTGGTGGCGGTGGTGGTGGTGGTGGCAGCGGAGTGGTGGTGGTGGCAGGGCTAGTGGTGGTGGTGTTACAAATTTACACAATCAGTCCTTTATGTTGCAAATTTACACAATCAGTCCTTATTTACTAACTGACTTAACTGGGTTATGATTTTTGGACTGAAATGGCACCTTTCCAGAACGTCGGGGAGGAAAATGGCGCATTTTTGAAAAATGGACTGAAATGGCCAAAGTGACCAAACCACAGGGACGAAAATGGCAATTAACTCATATTATTATAATATAAAAATACTATTTATTAACTTCTATTATTATTAAAACATATATATATATATATATATATATATATAGGGGATGGATCATGAGAAAACTAGTTTAAATGAAAAAACCAAAAAACTAACTAAAAAAACTAAAAAACATACCATTTTTTTATAAAAAATGGCTATATTTTATGCATGAAAAAAAAATAAAAAAAAATGTTTTATTGCACATGTGCACTATTACGGATATAGTGCACATGTGTAATACACATATAATGCACATGTGCAGTACAACAATTTTTTTTTTGAATTTTTTTATATATAAAAAATAGCGATTTTTTATAAAAAATTGTAAAAATTAAATAAAAAATTTGGTATGTTTTTTAGCCTTTTTTAGTTAGTTTTCTAGTTTTTTTCATTTAGATGTAGTTTTCTCATGATCCTCTCCCTATATATATAGGGTAGGGTTCCAGCGTGAACAATCTCCCAAGAGTGAACTGCGTGAACAGATCTGGACCCTTGATTTCTTTTTTAGTTGTTAAGGGTATGATTGTAATTATATAAAAAATTAGATTTAAATAATTATTTTAATAATTGAATTAAGTTACATCTTTTCTAATTTAAATTCATCATCCACATTATGTTTTATTTATTAATAAGATAATTATCAAAACAAACAACAAATCACCATATTTCAATTTTAATTTTTATTTCAGATTCATCACCAGAATTCGAATTTTGATTTTTAAGATCCACGTAGCCTTCAGATTTCGGTATACACGTGTGTACTTGGATATAAATAGAACAGTACACATGTGTACTCAACATCGTACATATGTGTAATTAGCTACAAAATACATACATAGAAACAATACCTGTAAAACTATTTTATATTTAACAAATTACAAGTTCCATAATGTTTTCCAAACCAAACAAAAAAACATATAATTACAAGTTCCAGTTTCGTAAAAACAATAAACCCAACATAATCGAAAAAAAAAACATAATCTTTTACAACTATTCGCCACGTTGTATGCTGAATCATTCTTATCGACCAAGCAAACAAAGATACGTGAATCATCCTTTTTTTTTTTGGTAAAGGTTACCCTGGTAAATTTCATTTCACAAATCACCAAAAAAGAATACGACCTCATACGTGAACCATCCTTATCGACCTCATACGTGAATCATCCTTATCGACCTTCCATCTCCACTTTTCTCGTTAACGAAATCTCCTAAAATAGCACAAAAAAACTCAGCAACTAATACTTTGCATAATTCACAAGTGTACATCAACAACTTTACACATTCAATACACAAAAAATTATGAGATATCACAAAAGCAGACGCTATACACATGTGTACATTGGGTTAAAATTAGAGCAAAATCAGAATACACATGTGTACATTGCATTAAAAACAGAGCAAAATCAGAATACACATGTGTACATCGCGTTAAAAATATAGCAAAATCAAAGAATTGAACAAAAAAACTCAACAACTAATACTTTGCATAATTCACAATTGTACATCAACAACTTTACAAATTCAATACAAAAAAAAACTGAGATATCACAAAAAAAACAGACGCTATACACATGTGTACATCGCATTAAAAACAAAGCAAAGTCAGAATACACATGTGTACATCGCATTAAAAACAGAGTAAAAATCAAAAAATTGAAATCCAAAAACTTAAATGGTATAGCCCTAAAATAAGTTGCTGATTTAATGCTTTCTTCTTATCAAAAGTCTTAGTCAAAAGATGTCTTTCGATACACAAATAACGTAAAACTAGAATTAAGTCTAAATGAAGTTTTCAAAATCAAATTAAAAACTTTCATCAATATATTATAAGTAGTCACATAAAATAAATTTTTCCTTTTATTATTGATTTTCAAAACGAAAAGTAGATGTAAGAAGCATCTTCTCCAAAATTAAGACAAACGAGGTTGTGACACTCTCTCCAATTTTACTATTATTTTTTTTCGGGTTATGATGAACTAGTAAATGACTATATGTAATTCTCATCATGGTAACTGAACTAAATAACAAACATATTATCACCATATTTATCACATGCAAATGAAATATTCTTGTGATAGACGAATATTTATGTAAAAAGAACAGAATGGTACGCTAACTAGAAAGGCAGGCAAAAATTACATCTCTAAGTCATGGTCATATAACACTGAGTTGTCACCACTTGTCCGATATAACGCAAGCCCTAAATGACGTATCAATGGGGCCAAAGGATTTTCATTGCAGACACCATGTAACCTAAAAGATGGGACAAATATAGATTTATGTGTTAGAAAACATGTTTGACTGGGAATCAAGTAAACAAAAAGGCATTAGCAACTTGCCATGATGCTCCCATATCCACTGGGCAACCAAACGAATAATCAGTGTGAATTCGGCCACCAATTCTATCCCGTGATTCCAATAACACGACCTGCATCATTAGTACCACCTCGTTAGATACAATACAAAGTAAAAACAAGACAAAAATGCCACAGATATGTATAACTTGATAATGCCTTCTTCACGAGATTGTGTCAGAAAAAAATATAAATAAAATTAAAACTATCTGTAAACAAAAAATAAAATTAATAATAAGAAATATGAGTATAGTGCAGATATACAATGTTGATTCTCACCGAACTGATGTTGGAGGCTGCCGTTGATGTTGATTCTCACCGAACTGACGGCTTCGCCGTCAGTCACCGCCGCTAGGGTTCCGGTAAAACACGAAGATGGTGGTGGTGGTGGTGGCCGGCGGTGATGAAGATGAAGATGGAGGTGGCCGGCGTGATGAAGATGGAAGTGGCGATTTGATTGCTCCGACGAACTTCCCCTGGGTTTCTTTAAAATCGCTGATGAATGTGATAGAGAAATAAGATATGCGTTGTGAATAAAAGGGGTAATCAAGGGGATTGATAAACTATAACTTAGATATTTACGGGATTTTTTGCAATTGAAGATTATGGAAACTATTTATTTCCAAATTTTAAATTACAAATTAATGTAATTACACTTCTACCCTTTTGTATTTAATTAAATAGTAGAAACTAACCAACTAATTACAATCATGCCACTCATTTAAAATCTCATGATCATAAAAATCAAGGGCCCAGATCAGTTCACGCAGTTCACTCTTGGGATTTTGTTCACGTTTGATAGGGAGATGATCATTATGAGAAAACTAGAAAACTAACTAAAAAAGCAAAAAAAAAAAGCTAAAATGCATACCAAAAAAAAAATTTACAATTTTTTAAAAAAAAAATCGTTATTTTTTATATATTAAAAAATTCAAAAAATGATTTGTTATACTACACATGTGATTACATGTGTACTACACATGTGCACTATATCCGTAATAGTGCACATGTGTAATACAACGAAAAAAAATTTCTATTTTTTTTAATTTTTTTCCATGCATAAAAGACTAGCGATTTTTTTATAAAAATTTGTAAAAAAAAAAAATTGGTATGTTTTTTAGCCTCTTTTAGTTAGTTTTTTGTTTTTTTACAAATTTTTATTAAAAAATCGCTAGTTTTTATGAATGGAAAAAAAATTTCAAAAAAAAATTTAACAAAAAAAATATCGTTGTATTACACATGTGCACTATTACGGATATAGTGCACATGTGTAGTACACATATAATGCACATGTGTAGTACAACAAAAAAAAATTTTGAAAATTTTTTTTACATATAAAATATAGCGATTTTTTTATAAAAAATTGTAAAAAATAAATTGAGTTAACTGCCATTTTCGTCCCTGTGGTTTGGTCACTTTGGCCATTTCAGTCCATTTTTCAAAAATGCGCCATTTTCGTCCCCCACGTTCTGGAAAGGTGACATTTCAGTCCAAAAATCATAACCCAGTTAAGTCAGTTAGTAAATAAGGACTGATTGTGTAAATTTGTAACATAAAGGACCATTTAAGTAAATACTAAACACCACCACCACTAGCCCTGCCACCAGCACCACTCCGCTGCCACCACCACCGCCACCACCGCCACCACAGCCCTGCCACCACCACCACTCCGCTGCCACCACCACCACCGCCACCACAGCCCTGCCACCACCACCACTCCGCTGCCACCACCACCACCGCCACCACAGCCCTGCCACCACCACCACAGCCCTGCCACCACCGCCACCACCCTGCCACCACCGCCACCACAGCCCTGCCACCACCACCACTCCGTTGCCACCACCACTCTCACAGATCGTAAACAACTCCCCACGCTTTGTAATTGTTCAATAAGCATGCCCGACACCACGTGAAATCGGAGTTTTTATAAAAAATTCAAAGTGGAATTAATCCACAGAAGTTTGTCGATTAAGTGTCAAATTGTTGTGTTGTTTAGAGTCCCTGAACCCATACGAAACTCTCACACCCTTCAAAATCCTTTACCCCTTCGAAAATACCCTCTGTTCATCGTCTGCAAGTCTCGCCGGAATACCCGTCCCCGGAGACTGTCGCCACGCGATACCGGATCGGTTTTAATGACCCAATCGGTATGTTTATACTTGTACAATGTTTCTGCAAGTTTAATTTGAATATTATCCGGTATTGATCGAGAATTAGGCCGTTTGACTTCTGTTGACCGTTTTGGGGAAGACGATGAACAGTAGCATGGTCACCACCGCCGCCGCCGGAACCACCACCATCAACGTCATCATCGTCATCATCTGGGGAAGGCAGCCCCACCGTCGCCGGTTCTCTCTCCCGCCTCGTTATCTCTTTCTCTCCGACTTTCTCCCTCTCTCGTCTGATATGATGATGAACCGGCTGTGGTGGCGGTGGCGGTGGTGGAGGTGGCAGCGGAGTGGTGGTGGTGGCAGGGCTGTGGTGGCGGTGGTGGTGGTGGTGGCAGCGAAGTGGTGGTGGTGGCAGGGCTGTGGTGGCGGTGGTGGCGGTGGTGGTGGCAGCGGAGTGGTGGTGGTGGCAGGGCTAGTGGTGGTGGTGTTTAGTATTTACTTAAATGGTCCTTTATGTTACAAATTTACACAATCAGTCCTTATTTACTAACTGACTTAACTGGGTTATGATTTTTGGACTGAAATGGCACCTTTCCAGAACGTGGGGGACGAAAATGGCGCATTTTTGAAAAATGGACTGAAATGGCCAAAGTGACCAAACCACAGGGACGAAAATGGCAGTTAACTCAAATAAATTTGGTATGTTTTTTAGTTTTTTTAGGCTTTTTTAGTTAGTTTTTTAGTTTTCTTATTTAGATGTAGTTTTCTCATGATCCTCTCTTTATATATATATATATATATATGGGTAAGATCAAATAAAAAATGTGTTTTGCCTAAGTAGAATGAGAAGGGATCTTAACCATTCATTTTTCAAATCAAAGGTTAAGATCAAAATGTAGGAAAAAGGGTATCTTTGGAAAATCATATTTTTTGACTTTCTCTCTCCACATGCAAGGCACATGCATATTCCAACCCCATTTTTTAGACGTTCATAACTTTTTTATACGATATTATTTTTTAATAAAAAATTCACCATAAAATCGAGCGTCTTTTTATCTTTAATTTGAGTACCATATTGCTTAATTATAATCCCTAAATTTTCTCCTCTCTTAACTCCCCCCCCCCCCCCCCCACTCTCTATCTCATTTTTAGTTATTTCTTCATAGATTTTGGTTTAATTTTAACTTTAATATGTTTTTTCTTTTATTATCCATATATATAGATATCATAATATATTGTTTTTAACTTTTTATAATTTTCAATAAATATTGAAAAATTTCTCTGAGATTGAAATTGTACTTATTTTTGGGCATTAACCTTTTTTTTGAATATGTGATGAAGTTATTTATTTTTGCATACATGTGATATGTTTCGTTTTCATTAATTTCATATTTTTATATGAATCTACTCATGTACATGCATAATATACTATATGTTGTTAATATACACATGTGTAAGCATTTCTAAATATAATACACAGATGTATAAAAGACTGTACACATGTGTATAAACTAACAACTGTGTATCTTGTATAAACTGATAGTTAGTGAGACTGTACACATGTGTATAAACCAACGTCTGTGTATCTTGTATAAACTGATACTAGCGAGACTGTACACATGTGCATACACTAACAGTTGTGTATCTTGTATGTACGGAAACTAGCGAGATTTTAGGGATTTTGATTTTACTGTTTATTAAATGCAATTTACAAAAGACACAAATACCCTTTTATCAATTATTTTAAAGGGAAATTAAAAAATTATAATTACAAGCTTGCCATTATATAAAAATCTCTAGATGATGTAATCCAATGGTCCATATTAGTTCACACAGTTCACTCTCAACCTAGTGTTCACTTTAAAACCCTACCCTTACATAATATATATATATATATATAGGGAGAAGATCATGCGAGAACCAC
>JARYGA010046892.1:0-20290 GCA_030545235.1 Helianthus tuberosus | reverse complement strand
AGAAGAAAATGAAAGACATAGGAAGAAACAAGTGAAACGTCATCGGGTAAATAATGCAGAATGGTAATGCATAAGAATTTGCGATCATTTGTTTGTTATCTAAGGCAAACAAATGAGACAGTGACAAATCAAAGTAAATGGGTCAAAAATAATGTATCGCGAAGACATGCTCGCCTATAAGTGAACACTCATCCCAAGAATTCCCAGGTAAGCACAACTGGTCTCGCGTCTGATGAGATGTATACGAAGTGCTTGCCTAGACAGAAAACCCAGAATACAGGCATTCACCCTTCCAGTTTGCACGTGTTCACATTATTTAAAACCCAAAACCTTGACGAGGTTTTGAAAACTCAAAGGGGTTCAAAACCTTACAATAGAGGGTTCAAAACCTTACAATAGAGGGTTCAAAACCTAGTAATCAATCATCCTAGAACAGATGATTAGTTTTCAAAGCGGTTTTGAAATTTATGTTCTTGTTGTGGTTGTCGCCTAAGGATAGGTGACAGTATTGTTTTATGACTAAACGCAAGTAAACTCGCGTTAGGGTCCTAGGAAGGTTATAGACTAGGTCAAAGTATTACTAATAACCTAATTCCCTATAACCATGAGCTCTGATACCAACTTTTCTGTCACACCCCGACCACGTAGAACAACAATACGTGGCGGAAAACGTCGGGGAGTGTTGTAACAGAATCATTGTTTCATAACACATGGAAATTGAAATATTGTTTTATTGATTAAAGTAGTTACAATGTCATGACAATCAAAGAAACATAATATAAATAACTAGTCTTGCATCTTTTATTGTCGCTAAGGCCCAAGTCCGCCTAAGTGTATCTTGATAAATCCTATGCACCATATCCTGAAACACATGTGAAAATAGGTACGTCAGCATAAAAATGCCTGTGAGATACATAGGTTTATGAAAATAGGATTCATGACTTATTGTTTAACAAAATGTTTAGTCATGAACCTTGTAATTTGATTTGTCTTGTAAATCATTTGAAAAATGATAAGATCAGATGATATGTATAAATAAGAGAATAATGTATGGTTAAATGAATAACCATATAAAAATGAGTTTGTATAATTTAAGTTGTTTGTAAAACAATGTATTGTGAAAAATAGGTTATTTGTATAAAATGTTATATGTCTCAATTTGAAATGGTTCATATAACGCTACGATATGTAATACCATACAATCACTTATATATAGGAAGTACCAGCGGCGTATCCACCATGCTTGTATCATATTACACACGCCTCGTTACTCGAATCACTTACCCAAACAAACCACCAATGTAAGATGTCTATGTTTAAACCAATTGCCAAACGTATTGAATAATATGTCAAAATGTCTATGTCAATATGTAAATCATGTAATGTGTAACCAATGTCAATAATGTTTATGTGTCAAATGTAAATCATGTAATGTGTAACCAAAATGATATGTATGGCTAGTGAAATATATCAACTAAACCATATGCACAAAAACAAAGTATTGAAGTAAAACACAGTTTAAATCAAAGCTATGTTTTGTGGAAATGCATGCTATACTGATACAAATATCTATGCGGTATTATGAGAATGCATACATCCAAGCCTTGAGACTGTGGCGATAAACCCTTAAATAAATTAAAGGTTTATCTTGTTGTAACTGTATATCGAATTCGGTCATTCCTTTCATCCCCACCTACCCGGGATGTCCAGAACAAGTAACATATGCCTTAACATTTCTAATATTGTTGTCAAATCAGTTTAGATGTCAAAAGTTATGTTACATATGTTTAAAATGAATTTTGGCATCAAAGGGGTATTTTGGTAATTTACCTAAGGCATATAAACTACCTATCATACAACTACTTAAACGAAGCGACCATAAGGTATAAACTCGTAAGGTTATTCCCTATAAACTATGGTCACCTAAAGTGCTTGGTCGGATCCTAATGATCGACCAAACGGGTCGGGTTCGAAAGTATAAGCGATTGTTTAGATCGCTTACCTTACGACCCTAAATAAGCACTAAACTAAAAGTGACGAGCTAAGCATGTTAAAACATGCTTAACTAAGTTTAGAAAACAGGTTTGGTATCAAAACAAATGGTCTTGATACCCACAAGTAGTTTGGTTACAAAATACGCAAGAATACGTATTCTGACCGAAACTACGGCTCGTCACTGAGCCTAGATAACGTGGAAATCAGTAGGTATAGTCACTAGGGACTATAACCATCGTGATCACGCTCACGTTATGAAGTTCAATTGAACTTCGCATCGACCATAAACTGGTCATTGCAGAAAGTCTAACAAAGTTCGACTTTCGGACTCGAAAAGCAATAAAAGAACGAAGGAACACTTACGAAGGGTCCCCGAATGCTAATCTAGATCAAAATAGCTCAGGTATGAAACAAAGGTTTCAACTTAGAGCACAAATGATCAGATTCTAGTGAGAAATGAAGTTGGGGTATGTGGGTATTTATAGTAAATGGACAACCGTTAGGATCATTTCTTGGAAAAGGGGGCACGATCTAAGCCGTACACTTGTTGGAAAGTTGTGGTAACTCATTTGCCATCCACCATAAGAGTTTGACACTTGGAACTTGGCCTTTGGAGAGTGTTAAGGGCTGTTAAAAGCTGAAAAAAAAACGTTTTGCTGCATCTGGCCCCTGTTTACGGACCTAGTTTGGCAGATTTACAGTTTCAGTCCCTACAACCTCAAAACTTGGTTTTCGATGCGTTTTTTTGACACGTTTAAGCCCCGTTAACCCCATTTCAAAGCTCTAAAATGAATTTAAAGTATAGGGAACTTAAAATGTGTTCAAAAATATCTCGGGTGTCGGTTCGTTTAGCCGTACGGTTACGTTGTTCGGTTAATTACGACGGAATGCGCATAAGCGCGAAAAATGATCCAAATGGCGTGACGAATGGATTTTTCTTATACCAAACACTAAAATAAAATATTTTAGTGCTTACATAAATTTTTGGATGTCCGGATGTATTCAGAACGTAAGTTATGCGCGAAAATGCAAACTTGTGCACTTTTTGACGCTTTTTGTCCCTGAATGACCCCAAAAGTTTATTTTAGCATACCGAACCCCTCAAAGCCTATATCTAAGCTATGTAAAGGATATTTATGGTATGTTTAACTTATGGTCATGTTCCGGAATGTCTGTTACAGTTCAAATTGGCATACTTTCGCAGTTTGTCAAGTTTAGTCCCTGTAAGCGAATTAACTTGTTTTTGCCATACCAAAGCCTTCAAAACTTATTTCTAAGTTATGTAAAGGTTATTTAAGGTATGTTAAGCCTATGTCACTATTCTGGAGTGTTTGTTGCATTAAACTGGTTATATTTATGCATTGGTGCGCGTATAACCTTCTAGAAAGCGATTTAGAGTTTGGAATTGAACAAAAATTGATATGTGCAAATGATACACATATTTTTACAAATCCCAAGTATGAAATATAATATTTCATTGGTTCGGTATTTGTTTGATGGCCGTGGAGGCACAGGTGTTACAGAACTCTCAAGGTTAGTAACGTTTAATCCGATGATCTTTACTCCGTGTTTCTTTGGTAAATCTGTTAAGCGTGTGGGTATTTTGCTAAACTAACATATTAACATCTTTGGGCCACTCACTCACTATCCGGACCGAAGCCCATTAACACTGTAATCCAAGTGGACTCGGCCCACTTGTTCCGATTAGATTTACATGTATGGATCCACCTATGTATATTGTGTGTTATAAACTAATACTTGAATCATACTTCTTGGCCCACTTGTTGTAAACTGAATCCCGGCCCAACTATTATACTTAACATGATCACCGGCCCACTAATTGTTTTGTTTGGCATTATAACTGGATGTATGTGACATCCCTATATCACACAATATACTACATAACAAAACCCTACCTCTCACCCTTGTGCGACGACAATAGCAAGAACCCCTCTCCTGAATCGGTTTGCATCTTGATTAACCAGATTATCGGTTAGTAATCCTCCTTCATTCATTTCATGTTTGTGTGATAATGATTGGTTATTTGTTGTTTGGCCGATCGTGATTACATATGTATTGGAGTTGTGATTATTAGAACTATAAACGAATCAGGGTTTCCTTATGATAGAAGTCACGATAATAAGAACATGTTTATATGCATGAGCTGTGATGAGAAATTGTGATGAGTGTTCGACTTGGCTGTTCCTATTGTTAATAATGTTATGGTTCTTAATCATGTACATAAAATCTATAATGATGTTACTCATGATTGCATGACTTGGTTGTTTCTTAGATCACATGACTAGATTGATTTAGGATGTTTTGTTATAATCATTGCTGAATAAAACTCTAACAGATTATGTGCATAGGGAGGGGATCGAATGGGATTATGGGTTGTGGTTTAGTCACTGCTAAACATCATTGTTGTGGGGGGGTTTATATAAGGGATGACTTCTTGTGAGTTGGTGGTTATGAGACATTATCCGTTAGTAGTGCTGTGATTACGGGTTGATTTCATGAACAATATACGTAATTAATATGGTTAGGTTATAGTTGGTGATTATTCTTATATCCGATAACCTTGTGCGATGTGATGTTCTTGGGTAGATTAGATGATTGTCGATAAATGATGTGTGTTGAATAAATATTTGTAGAATACCTGATGCATGTTACAGAACTCTTGGTATGCATATATTGACCCATGGATTTGATATGGTTGGGATATGGATGATAAAATTTGGATAAACCATGAATAAAAAAATGGCAGCCCATGTGATCCATCAATGTTGTCAGTCATAGTTACTAGTACTAGGTGAATTAATTAATTGATATGATAATGGACATGTGTTTGTTGATTTTGAGGTATGTCTTTTGGCCGATCTGCAAATGTAAGAGCTGTTGATAATGGAATCACTAATTGTACTTAGTTCAATTAAAAGTGTACACTAAATTGGAAAAAAGAAGAACTCTCGGGATGTACAACAGTCGAAAAGCTAAGGTGGCAGAATTGGAATTATTGGCGGAAGAACGAAATTTATTACAGGAGGAATTAGAACACAGGTCAGAGTTGATTCAATACATATTGGAGGTGGAAAAACAGAAGCAAGCGGATACGAGACAAAAGTCTCGGGCAAGGTGGGCGCTCGAGGGAGATGAAAACTCAAGTTTTTTCCACTCCATTGTTAATGCTAACATCAGCTCTAATCGAATTAATGGGGTTTTTATCGGAGATGATTGGATAACCAACCCGGTGGTCATAAAGCAGGAATTCTATGATTTTTTTGCTCAACTTCTGTCTGAACCAAAGGAGTCGAGACCATTGTTTAACTGCCCAAATATTGCGGTTCTATCGCCGGAAGATGGTGAACTCTTAACTGGGCCATTTACACTTGTGGAGATAAAGAATGCTGTTTGGGATTGTGACGGTGACCGGGCACCAGGGCCGGACGGGTTTAATTTTAAATTTTTAAAGAGATGCTGGAACGGGCTACAAAATAATTTTGTCAAACTATTTGAAGAATTCTACGACAACCCAAATATCAATCGAAGTTGTACATCGTCGTTCATCGCATTAATTCCCAAGGTAAAAGATCCTCAAAGGCCGTCCGATTTCCGCCCCATCAGCCTTATCGGTTGCATCAACAAGGTCATTTCAGCTAGTTATCGGGAAACTAATATCCGAGGAGCAAACAGCATTTTTATCCGGTAGAAACATTACCGACGGCCCTTTAATTCTGAACGAAATTTGTGCATGGATGAAAAGTTCGAAAAAAGAAGGTATGATTTTCAAGGTGGACATACACAAAGCTTATGATTCTCTCAGCTGGTCGTTTTTGCTCGGGGTCATGGAACAGATGGGTTTTCCATTAAAATGGCGTAAGTGGATTATGGCTACACTTTCCTCAGCCCGGGCATCCGTTCTCGTTAACGGCTCACCCACTATGGAGTTCGAATGCTCATGCGGGCTCAGACAGGGAGATCCCCTATCTCCATTCTTATTCATAATTGCCATCGAGGTTCTATCTGGTGTCATGAAAAAGGCGTCGGAGACAGGGCTGTTTCACGGAATTAGGTGCGACAACTCGGGTATGATACCCTCACATTTGTTATACGCTGATGATGTGGTTTTTGTAGGGGAGTGGTCCGCTGCAAACGGATTAAATCTTCACCGTCTTTTAAGATGTTTTTATTTAATTTCTGGGCTGCAAGTAAATCTATCAAAAAGCAGGCTTTTCGGGGTAGGAGTATCGGAGCTGGAGTTAACCGACATGGCAAATATACTCCGATGCAGAGCCGGATCTTTCCCATTCAAGTATCTGGGGCTATATGTGGGAGCAAACATGAATTTAGTAAGGAATTGGAAACCAATTGTAGAATTATTCAAGAAAAGATTATCAATTTGGAAAGCCAAAACACTTTCTTATGGCGGGAGGATAACCTTAATAAAAGATGTGCTGAGTTCGTTACCAACCTATTTTTTCACACTTTACAAAGCTCCGGATCTAGTCTTGAAACAACTTGAAAGTCTCAGGAGAATTTTCTTTTGGGGTGGGACCGAAGAAGATTCAAAAATGAGTTGGATGGCCTGGGATAACGTTGTAGCACCGGTTAAGTACGGAGGTTTGGGTTTCGGATCTCTCCGAGATGCAAATCTGTCGATGCTTGCGAAGTGGTGGTGGAGATTCAAGACGGAACCTAATTGTCTTTGGAGGAAAGTAATGTGGTCTATTCATTATAGTTCCCGATCCTGGAATTATATACCTACCAAGCTTTCGATCACCGGCCCGTGGAAAAACATCTTCAACATAGCACCTTTATTGTCAAAAAAAGGTGTCGACATCGAAAAAATTATATTAGGAGTGGTACATGGTGGGAATGATATGGCCTTCTGGGTAGACACTTGGGTCGGTTCTCAGCCGTTGCTTTATGTTTTCCCTTTGCTATTCCAGCTGGAAAAGGAGAAAAGGTGCACAGTAGCGGACAGGTTACAGGCTGGAGTTTCGGGGGTCTCTTGGGCGTGGAATTGGAAGCGTCAACTGTCGGATGCCGCTGAAATTTGTGAATTTCAGCAACTAAACTCCATGCTGGTAAATGTCTCGGTCAGTGGTGAAGCTGACAGGTGGCGGTGGCTGTTGGATCCCTCAAACGGTTTCTCTGTAGCCAGCATTAAGCGTGTTATTCAATGTCATAATCGGAATTTGTAGGCATATTTAGTGGAGTGGAACAACTGGGTTCCAAAAAATCGGGATTGTTGCTTGGCGAGCCGAAAAGGAAAGACTACCGACACGGGTCGCACTTGAAAGAAGGGGCGTTACGGTACAGTCAACGGTATGTATTCTATACAGAGAATACCCTGAAACCAGCGATCATCTTTTTGTCTCGTGCGGCTACGCTCAAATTGTCTGGCAGGTTCTGTGTCAATGGTGTAAAACACATCCCATTTTGGCTTTCAGCCTTAGAGATATCCTTGATTCCCACAAGCAATTCGATGGCTCAAAGGAAAGAAGAAAGGCTTTTCATGCGGTTTGTTTGGTGACGATTTGGAGTATATGGAATATGAGAAACGAGCTAATGTTTACGGGGAAAGATAAGTCGATAAACGACATTGTCGAAGAGATTAAGACTAAGAGTTTCCTTTGGATAAAGAATCGATCAAAAAATCTGGAGCTGACCTTGGATCATTGGCGTAGCTTCGACGTGTTTTAAAAAAAATCGAATTTTTGTCGGTTTCATGGCTGTTTAGTTGGTAGACATTTGTAATCGGTGATTGTATGTTTGGTGCTAGCCACTGGCTAGAAATAAATAAAAATTTTATGTTGGCCGTTCAAAAAAAAAGTGTACACAAAATTCAAGTAAATTGATTATGATATATCATGGTCTGACAAACTAGATGACCTTGAATAAAAGGGGCAGCCATGTGTAGTCTTGATCTAATCAAAGCACATGGGTATTTTTAATGAGGTTGTCATGTGATAGTCTAGGGAATAATGAACATTTTTGCTATGGTGGTTTGTGAATCTGCATGTGAATCGCATGAATGTGAGTGAATATATTACTTGTGTATTAAAGGTAGAGTATGTGATAACTTATATATATATTAACTAAACATGATTTGAACTACGTGCATGTATTACTTGTATATTAAATGTGGGGTATGTGAATTAAGAATACATGAGTTAACCGTACGTAAAATACGTGGGTTATGTGCACATGAAACTGATTGTTGTCGATAACCATGATAGGGCGTGTTTGAGCAACTATTAATCGAATAACTAATCCTACCGAGCAAACCAAAGGTGAGTTCACTACATTCGAGCATGCGTCCCAGTGGGTGGGGACAGTCAGTGGGTAACCCGTGGAGGGATAAGTCTTTTGGGTAAAAACGGGTATATTGGTTAATATTCTCACCTATCATTCTTGTAAGTCCCTTATATTGTTACCTGGAGGGTAACGGGTATTAGTTGGTAGCGCTACTTAGGTTTGGCACCCTCACACCGCTCCTAGAGAGGACGGATGTGAACTAATGACCCAGTCGGGCCCAGTACTGGATAGGAGTACGTGGGAAAGGGCAGTCATGTACTTCAGGAGCCGTCTTGTTCGGAATTGAGACATTAACAATATTACTTGCATTTGTCAGTGAACTGTTTTACATACAACTGGTAACAAACGTTTTCTTAACTGTGAACTCGCCAGCTTTGTCTGATACACTTGTTACATGCTCGCAGGTCGTTAGGTATATTGGAACAGGAACTTGCTGGATGGAGGGCTTGAGTGGTCATGGTTCACACCGATTGGTTTTATTTATTGAACATTGGTTCTTACATTTGTTTGGAAAATGTTTATATTGTGATACGTTAAAGCTTCCGCTGAATTTGCTGGTTTCGAATAACTTATGTTTGGATTTTAATATTAAATGATGAAACTTTATTTTAAACTTATGGATTCAATGTAATTGGTGGCTCGTTGCTAGTGAGTCACACACCTAACAGGGACACTCCCTAGGTGGTATTTTGAGGGTGTGACAGAAGCCTCTACAGATTGAAGACAGGAAAGTCAAGAACCTTAAGCAAAAGAGATTAGTTCTGGTCAAAGTAAAATGGGACTCCAAAAGAGGACCAGAATACACATGGGAACTTGAATCGGAAATGCAAAGGAAATATCCACACTTATTCCAGTAGATCTCGATGACGAGCTCTAAAATAAGGTGGGGAGGATATAACAACCCTAAAGAAAACCGACATCCTCATAAATTTTTCGACGCCCTAAAAATTTTTAAAATATCCCAATATGTCCCTAAAATACCCCCATACGTAAAAACGGGCCCCGAATACCTATTATATTATTAAAATTAATTAAAAATCAAAATTTTGGGGCTGTCACGGGGCGCGTAAGCCACCCCGTTAGCTTACACGGGCCGCGAGCGATCAACAAACGCGGCAAAACCCGGTGCCGACACGTGTCATCAACTTGTTGAACCTACTAAGTGACTCGGATCAGCTACAGCCTAGGACACCTACTACGCGGGCCGCGTAGGCCCTGGTCTTGTTTTACGCGGGCCGCGAGAAAAGCCAAATCAGGCCCTATAAATTGCAGCGAAAGGCCTTCAGTCGAATTCGCTCAAAACTTTCTTTCTTTCTCTAAATTTCACATAGTATACATTATACTCGGGCATAATACCCCCCCCCCCTAAATAACGAAGTTCTGCTCCGTTGTAAGTATCATAACCCCTGGATACGTATTAGATACTCTGCCCGATTGATCTAGGGTTCCGTAACAGCTGTCGTGGTTCTGCCCAAACGTAGTCGTTGGAATGCCGTCTCGGGGAGGGTATTACTAATGTTAAAATGGGTTATTATACTAACATGGTGCATTTGTGTAAATTATAGATTGTCACCAGGAAACCCTAAAGGATAATCTAAGACAGAAATGTGAGTAATCTCCTTTTTGCAAATTGTTTTTACAAAACCTCACTTAATTAATTATATATTAAACAATTATTGAGTATTTATAAGGATACAATTATCGTCGGTATGTTGGGGTTTTGTATATAAAATTAGTTACTGCCTTGCGAGGAGAAACTTTTCCACAAGTCGGGTCTGACAGTACCGTAGGTGGTAATTGATATGACTTGGAAACAAATATAATTGCGAGACCGCCCTCAATACTGTACAATGGTTTTTATTAAAACTTGATTGAACTGGGATTCACTCACCAGTATTTCCCACTGACAAAATGTTTTTAAACGCGTTTCAGGTAACAAAATGTGAAAGCCAAATAGAAGCCAGCTGGACAGCACTGAAGGCTTGGAAAAGTGGCAATAAAGTTACCTAAAATAAAATAGTTGTTTTTATTAAATAAAAATAGGATTTATTCCTATGAAAATGTGTGTACTGCAAACTTGGGTTTTATCCCATGTGTTTAATATTATGAAAGTGTGGTATTTTACTCTGATCAAACCTAACTACGGTCGTGATGAAAATTCCGCTGCCAAATTAGACAATACCAGATACCACCGAACTGGTCGCGGCCGTCTGTTCCTGTGTTTAAATAGGGGACGGGGGTTGCGACAGATCCTATCATCCCCTATAGGTTTTAATATCTACACTTATTCCATCTTTATCAGAATCTAACTTGTTCCCTGTTGCCATGGGAGTTTTTGAAACATAGCAATTTTCAAGTGAGTATTTTTGAAGAATTGTTTTTACATATTTTGATTGACTCAAAAATATTCCAATAATTCTTTGTTATACTTAAACCTAAGAAAAAGGTTAACTCACCCATCATGCTCATTTCAAAGTGGCTGGTCATTAGCTTTTTAAACTTTTTACAGAAATTTTCATTTGTTGATCCAAATATGATGTCATCAACATATATCTGGACCAACAAAGTATGACCTTTGTGTGTTTTGAGGAAAAGTGTTGTGTCAATAGTACCTTTATTAAACCCAGAATTTAGTAAGAAGTTTGAGAGTGTTTCATACCAGGCTCTAGGAGCTTGCTTCAAACCATACAAGGCTTTGTTTAATCTATAGACATGATTTTGAAATTTTGGATCAACAAAGCCCTCTGGTTGATGCACATAAACTTCTTCCTTAATTTTTCCATTCAGGAAAGAAGATTTTACATCCATTTGATAAACCTTGAAATCATTGGATGCAGCAAATGCAAGAAAGATTCTCACAGCTTCTAATCTAGCTACTGGTGCAAAAGTTTCATCATAGTCTATACCTTCTTGTTGACAATAACCTTTGACCACTAGCCTTGCTTTATTCCTTGTGATTATGCCATTTTCATCATATTTATTTCTGAATACCCATTTTGAGCCTATGACAGATTTTTCATTTGGCTTAGGCACCAGATCCCATATCTTGCTCTTTTCAAACTGATCCAGCTCTTCTTGCATAGCATGAATCCAGTCTGAGTCATTTAGAGCTTCCTTGACAAATTTGGGTTCTATTTTGCTTAGGAACCCAGCGAATGCACACTCATGTGTTGTTGCAGATCTTGTTCTTACACCATCTGCTGGATTGCCAATGATGTCAGAATGAACATGTCCTTTAATCCATCTCAACTTGTTGTGAAAAGTTGTTGGTTCGGATGGATTTGAAGTTTCCCCTTGAACATTTGGCTCAGTTGTATGTAGTGTATCAGAATTTTGATTATCAGACATGGTTTCAGTGTTCTGATTCAAGATTTTTGATACACTTCCCATTTGTTCTGCAGGGTTAGTACATGAATTATCTATTGATTTGTTTGTGAAAGATTTATCATGTTCTAAGAAATCTTCTGTTATCATTTCAAAGAGATGTTCATAATTTTCTGGTTTGTCAGAAAAATTTACTTATTTCATGTATTCATCAGAAACCTCTGTTTCTGATGAGTCATCAAAAGAAACATACAGACTTTCTCTGATTGTCCTTGTATTTAGAATAAAAATTCTATAAGATTTTGAGGACAAAGAATAACCAAGAAAAATACCTTTTTCTGCTTTTCTATCAAATTTTTCAAGGCTTTCAAAATCATTGAAAACAAAACATCTACAACCAAATGTATGTAAAAATTTTACACTTGGAATTCTTCCATTGATAATGTTGTATGGTGTCTTGTTTAGCCTTTTGTTGATTAGGGTTCTGTTTTGGGTGAAACAGGCATTTGCTATTGCTTCTGCCCAAAAATGAGTGGGCATTTTAGCATAAGCAAGCATTGTTCTGGCAGCTTCTACTAAAGTTCTATTTTTTTCTTTCAACCACCCCATTTTGTTGAGGTGTTCTGGGAGCAGAAAAGTCATGATAAATTCCTTTACTCACAAGAAAGTTCTCAATTTTTGAATTTTTAAATTTTGTCCCATTGTCTGATCTGATCCTTCTTACTGTTAGTTTCAACAGAGTTTCAATTTTCTTGATAAAATTAATGATCAGATCAGGGGTTTCACTTTCTTCCTTAAAAATCTACCCATGAGTACCTGTCGAAATCATCAACTATTACTAGTATATATTTCTTTCTATAAAAACTTTCTGTACTTATAGGTCCACACAAATCCATATGTAAAAGTTCCAAATTTTGTGTGATAGAAGACTCAGAAATTGATTTGTGTGAACTTCTTTTGGATTTTCCCATCTCACATACTTCACAAATTTTATCCTTCTTTGAGGATATAAAAGGTAATCCTTTTACCAGACCCTTTCTTGCTAATTTGCTTAGGTTTTTGAAATTTAAGTGGGCTAACCTCTTATGCCATAACCAACTACTACCCTTGTTGATTTTTTAAAATAAACACAGTTTTGGATGTTCATTTTCTTCTTTGAAATCAAAGTAGTAAATTGATTGTCTAATCCTTTTTCCACTTAAATAAATTTTATTATCATCAATACCTATTAACAAGCATTTTTCTGGTAAAAAGGTTACTTGAAAACCTTTATCACAAAATTGACCACAACTTAGCAGATTGTATTTTAAGCTTTCAATATAGGCTACTTTCTCTATGGTAAAACATCAATACCTTATATATCCATATCCCATGATCCTCCCTTTCACTCCATTTCCAAAATTTACCAATTTACCAAGCTATGAAACAAAGTTGCTGAGTAAGCTCCTGTCCCCAGTCATGTGCTTGGAGCTTCCTGAATCGCAGTACCAGATCTGCTGCACATGATGGTCCTGAAATGGAATGATTAGAGGGTTTTTGGTACCCAGGCTTGCTTGGGTACTCTTTCTGATGAGATCTTAATCAGGTTATTTTCTCTTAATGACCTTTCATCAGAATATCTGTTATATGCTGAGCCATAAACATATTTTTCATTTTCCTTTTGGAGATGGTGTTAAACAAGCTTCAGTATGTCAACACACATACAAGATTTATCAGAATTTTCTGATATTCTTTCTTGTGATGGAATGAGTGGATAATTTTGAAAAGATGAATGAACTGCTTCTGGAGTCTTTAAAGATTCTTGTTTGCATTCACTTCTTTTTGGTTTAAAGTTGGGTTTTTCAAAAGCGTATTCAGAACAGGTTGATTTGAAAGATTCAGAATCAGATTCTGATGAAAATTTATCAGAAATCTGTTGAGTTGCTTTTACAAAGACAGTGGGTTTGCTATTTCTTCTTTTTACATATCCCAAACCCTCTCCTTTGTTCTTTGGTGTGGACTCAATGAAGCTTATAAATTATTTTGCTTGTTGAAAACCTCTTACATTAATTTCTTTATCATTGATTTTCTTGTAAAGATCTTTTCTTTCATTTTCAGAGAACTCAATTTTAGCTCTGTGGTCTAAATTTTCTTCTATTAGTAATTGGTTTTCAAGAATGATTTTATTCATGGTCCGTTGCAACTCATATGATTTTTTACTATCTGATTGCTGTTTATCTTGCAGATTTAGAAAATCTGACATAAGCTTGTTTAGCTTGTGTTCAAGATCAAGATTGTCTAAATTTACCTGTTGTCCTGAAGTTTCTGAGAAAGTGCCATAAGACAGAAATTAGCCATTTCTTCTTCTTCTTCATCAGATGAATCATCAGATAGCCATGTATCTGTCCCAGCAATTAAGCTAACTTGTTGCTGCTTCTTTGCCTCTTCTAGCTTCTTCTCATAATAAGCAACATCCTTCAGCTTCTTGGTCTTGCATTCTGATGCATAGTGACCTCTCTGCTTGCACTTGTAGCATACAACTTCAGCATTCCCTTTATCCTTAGATCTAACTTCTTCCTTAGATCATCCATCCATCCTCCCTCTGTCACTTCTCTGGTATCTTTGGCCTCCTCCCCTCAACCTCTGCTCAAATGTTTTGGTGAGCAGTGTTATTGCTTCGGCAAAAGCTGAAAAATCTGATGATGTATCAGAAATTTCAAGATTTTGACTGTTTGAAGATTGTGGATCATTGGTAGGTGGTGTTCTTTGTGAGTTTGTGATAAGAGCTAAAGATCCCCCTCTTTGAATGGTTTCTTCAAATATTTCTTCCTCTCTGGGGATCAAGATGCTGTATAAGTCATGAAGACTCATATTTCCTAGTTCTAAGGTTGAGGACAAAGTCATGGTTAGACTTCTCCATTCTCTAGGTAAAGCATCTAGAAATTTTATGTTTCTTTCATCATTTGATTTTGTTATACCAAATTTCTTTAGCTCGTTCAAAAGTTTTGTAAATCTTTGATATGTATCATTTAATCTTTCATTGGGTAAACTTTTGAACCTATCATATGAGGAAACATTGTTTGTTCTCTTGTTTCTCTTCATCCTTTCTCCTCCTTCACAAAGATTTTCCAACTGATCCCATATTTCCTTAGCTGATGCACATGCATCAACTTGTGAAAATGTCATTGGGGATGGCCATTATTAAAAGTGACTTTGCCCCTTCATCCCCTGCCACCTTTTCCTTGTCTTCCTCACTCCAAAGTATTTCACTTTTGGGAGCTCGGGAGGCAGGGATAGCAGGTGATTGGTCAGTTGCTGGAATAGCTAGTATTTCAGTCATTGGTATATGTGGACCCCTTTCAATGGATTGAAACAGAGCTCGGTCATGACCATTGAGGAAATTGACCATCCTGATTTTCCATTGGGGGCTCTAACCAGAGTCGGAGGTTTAGACATAAAACCAATGTGAAAAGCATTATTCCATGATTGATATCTGGCCATATTTAGAGAAAAGAATATGAGCGATTGATTGTTTGAAAATAATTTATTCAATCAGCTCTTATACCAATTGTTGGACCCAGTATGGGCTTAAAAACTTCTTTTCACGTAATATGTCAAGTGATTTCAGTAGATGTGAAAAAGTTGTGCGGAAATGGAAATCAGACTTTCAAGAAACAAGACCTACAGAATTATCAAGTAAATTGACCATCCTGATTTCAGTATGGGCTTAAAAACTTCTTTTCATACATGATTACACAACTTTTTCACAATTCTCTGCTAAAACCCTCACTATATAACTCACACTTAGCAGGAATTCAAAAATCACTCACCTTCCTCACAAAAACTTCAAAACAATCATCCCCTGTTCTTCACTCAAAATCCAAAAATCCCTAAATTTCAAACCTTAATTCTCAAAATTCAACAATGGCTGAAGTAAACCTCAACATCCCAATTGTTCAACATGAAGTACCTTTTGTTGAAGACACAGAATTTATACCAATGAAAGAAAATAATCTGCTGATGAATACAGAGCATTCGGAATATGACATGAGATGTCAACTTCTGCTAGAATATCTTATGAAATGTCCAATCTCAGGAGCACTAACAAAAGGAAGAGAAGTACCAGAAAAATTATTACAGCAATTTGTTCATACTTTTAATGAAGATGAAGAGAATCCGGCTCTGCTCATGTATGGGGAAATGTTTTTGTAACATTAACCCCTGCAAGGGTAAGAGAATGGCTTGAACTTCCAATTCTTGAAAATTACATTGAAGCACCAACCAAAGAAGATTTGATAAGCTTTATCAGTGAGCTTGGTTACAAGAACAAGAAAAGAGTGAGGCTTGGTTACAAGAACAAGAAAATCAACAAAATTGGAGCAATAAGAAGAAATGAAATGCCGGTCATCTGGAAAGTGATGATGGAAGTGTTAAACAAATGTCTCACATCAAAGATAGGAGGAACTGATCAAGTCAGTCAAGCTATTCTGACAATCATGTATGGACTCATAACTGGGTTCAAAATTGATTATGGAACAGAAATTTTTAATCTACTCAAAAGATCAATCCTCACCAGAAATGGAAGAATAACCTCACATCTGCCATATCCAAGGTTAATCTCAATTTTTATTTCTGAAACATTTGCTGAAAGGGACATAGAAATTCCAATTTTGGAAGATATCTGGAGTTCAAATGCCATGAAGGCATGGAGTTCCAATCATGGATGGGAATCAGACAAAGATATCCCTGAGTTACCAGAAAGCATGATGTGCCTCATTGCACCAGACTCACAATACAGACTACAACATGAAGAAATTCTTGCTAATTCAGACTCTCCAACAGAAGAACCCAGCAAAGTAGTGTTTAACTCTTCTTCATCACCAGAAGAGGAAGAAGTTGAGAAATCCTGGTCATCAGAAACAGAGGCTGCAGGAGGAGAAGGAATTCTGAAGATAACAAATTCACCAGAAAACCAGACAGAACATGCAGAAGGCCAACAGATTCATGAAGGTAGAATTCATCTCGATTTTGATATTCATCAAGAAGAAGCACATGAACACTTTGAATAATCTCACATTGCTGGGGGAACTCATGAAGATGCTGAAGATCAACACAATGAAGAATCTCACTTTGCTAGTACTGCAAATGAAGCAACTGAAGTCATACATCATGATGAGTCACGGGTTGCTGGTACATCTCTTTTAAACACTATTTTAGTTGATACTCATTCAAAAGAAACAATATCAGAAGGTTCAGTTAATGTTTCTTACAAGATAGAATATAGAAAAACTGATGTTGATGAAGATGTTACAAGTTCTATTCATCTCAGCTCCAAATCAGAAAATGAGAAAGAGGATGAGATCCCAACAAATAGAGATCACCCAACTGATCAAGGAAATCTGGGAAAAGGTAATTTCTTTACCTCAAAAACTTATGGAGGATCATATGTTGATATGATTCAAGGACATAAGGAAATCCAGGATGAGAATGTGTTTTTCACCTCTGGTGGAGATGATTCTAGTACACTTAAGGTTGCACCAAAATCTAGTAAAGCCAAAAGTGACCCCATCATTTCCAGAATAGCAGCATATGTGTTTGCAGCTGGAATGTTAGAAGGAACATCTGTTGTTCCAAATATCCCTGAAACACCCATGAACCAAGAAAAAAAGGAAACTGTGTTGGAAAATGTTTACAAAGCCTGCAAAAGAAATCCAGTAGAAGAAAAACTTGATATGTTGATGTCAGAAATACAAGGTCAAAGGGCTGATATAAAGACTTTGTTAGAATCAGTGGAGGTGATAAAGACACAAACTGAAAGAAACACTGAAGCACTAAAGTCTCTTCAAAAGATGAAAGAAAAAGCACCAGAATCCAACATCTCTACATCAGAAATCCAGATGATTCTCACAGAATTAGAAAAGATCAAGACACAAGTTGCAAATGTTGTGGAATCAAGACAATCAAGCAGTGCAAACAGAGTTTTGGAGGAAGTCACCATCCTAAGGGCAAGCAACAACAGTATCACAGATGCCCTTGAGAAGCTGTCAAAAGAGTGGGCCACAATACAGATGAAAGCGCAAACTGAATTTACCAAAGTTCAGAAAAGTATAGCCAGCAACTCAAATCAGGTAAAAGAGGTGCAACAACTGGTGAAGAAAATGCAATTTAACATTGCAAGATTGGCCAAAGTGGATCCTAGAGAAATCATGAAAGAAATTCATGTGGAAAGTTCTCATCAAGAAGTCCCAAAGTCAACTCCACAACAATCATCAGCTACACCCATCACAAAAGTCATAACAACAATGATGGGTCCACCTCCAAATGTCTCAAAAGATGAAACGCTGAAAAGGTGAGCAACTTCAAAACCTCAAGTTATTACAAATTTGAAACTCATAACTTCTCAAGCTGTCCCAAAATAAACGTTTTCTGATGACTCTGCCATGAGTAAATTGATGAATCTGCAAATAATGAATGAATGGGAACAAGAAGCTGATTCAAGAAAGCCAAATATTGTCAAAAGAAAAATCTCTGAAAATCAGTCAGACATGGTTCAACAGATTGACAGGGATATAATGATATTCCCTGAGTACAATCTGGTGAAATATTATTTGACAAAAGAAGATGTACCACCAAGACCATTGACTCCTGTCAGACTGGCTTTAAGGGAAGAGAGGATAAAAAGAGGTTTAAATAGCATTCACTACAAGAATGAGAATCCAGTAAAGAGAATTTTAAAAGTGGATGAAGTAAAAGTTGCAACTGATGATGTTGGAGGAACTTATGTGCAGAACATATACACCCTTCTGAGAGAAAATGGGGAAGAACAAAAGGTGACTGGTGAAGAAATTGCTGACAAGTTACTTCCTTTAGACATCCTGTTTATGAAGGATCAGTATGAAAAGGACAAGATAAATACCCAAGAAGTCAGAAGCGCTTTAAAGGGCATATCAAAGGCAGGAATACAGCTGTTTGAAAGAATGGCTTTTTCAGACTTTGATTTATGCATCAACTATGAGCATGTGCACAACAAAAAGGTGTATGTCAGATCACCCAAGACAAAAGTCCCCCCCCCCCCAGAGATATTGGAAGATGCAAGATCTGGAGACATCATTGAACTACCAAGTAAAACCGACAGTCATAACTATGGTGTCATCTTCAGAGATTTTGAAAGAAACAAAGCTCTTTTCAGAAGTGTTGACATCTGCAAGTACTCAAATCAGACTCTGAAGTTTATCATGAAAGGTATGAATAAGAGACAAGAACAACTTCAGAAGACAGGAAAGAAATTGGAAGGTCACAGAAAATAAATTGAAGAAATGATTGAAGAGTGGATTCAAGCAAGAACCTGGTACAAAGACATGTATGACATCTGCAACAAATACATCTCCTGGAAAGAAGAAGCTAAAGAAAGGAGATGTGCACAAGAAAGCGAAGCTGACCTAAAGAACTTGTTTATTTGAATTTTCATCTGTTATGTAATTTTCTTTTCAGAACATCAGTAACTGGTTTAATTTTGCAAAATGTTAAGTTTCCACTGTTTGGAAATTTTATGTTCATGAGATAGTTCATTTTCTTACAATACTTTAGGAAACTTTATTTGTAAGTATTGAAGAAAATTAGATTCAACTAGATCTATGAAGAAGATAACAGTCCTGAAGATCACAACAAGAAGAAGAAGATCGGATAGGACAACTTAAATGAACAGCATCTACTTCAAAGAATCACAAGTTGATCAAGAGCTGAAATAGATTATCAGAGAAGGTCATTTCTGATGGATCTGATGATATTTCTGATGAAATATCATCAGTTTCTGATGATTCTGATCATCAGATTTTCTGATGATTTGTTCATCAAAATTTCTGATGAAGTGGTTTATCAGAAATTCTGATGAATACCCCACTTGTCAAAAAATCAACTCTATCCTGCCACAATGACTGAAGCTACTTGACATTATTGGATATCATGATTACAAAGGCAACTTGACTGTTGGATTCAATGAAAAGTCAAATGGCTACTTTATGCAGGACTTATTGCATGAATAAACAATTGTTTATTCATGTATCCAGCCTTCTATAAATAGAAGGCTCACCCAGTAGAAGACAATGAGTTAAGCTTAGCATTCAATACATACTACAAAACTCCATTGCCCTCTCACCCACAGAATTCAAGATTCATTTGTATTAGATAATAATCTTACAATCACCTTGTAAACTACTTTGTTTCAAAGTGATATAAACTTGATAATTCTGTAGGTCTTGTTTCTTGAAAGTCTGATTACCATTTCCGCACAACTTTTTCACATCTACTGAAATCACTTGCCATATTACGTGAAAAGAAGTTTTTAAGCCCATACTGGGTCCAACAATTAGTATCAGAGCTGATTTCAGTATGGGCTCTGATACCAATTGTTGGAACCAGTATGGGCTTAAAAACTTCTTTTCACGTATTATGGCAAGTGATTTCAGTAGATGTGAAAAAGTTGTGCGGAAATGGAAATCAGACTTTCAAGAAACAAGACCTACAGAATTATCAAGTTTATATCACTTTGAAACAAAATAGTTTACAAGGTGATTGTAAGATTATTATCTAATACAAATGAATCTTGAATTCTGTCGGTGAGAGGGCAATGGAGTTTTGTAGTATGTATTGAATGCTAAGCTTAACTCATTAT
>JARYGA010046891.1:0-65385 GCA_030545235.1 Helianthus tuberosus | reverse complement strand
GATTCCAATTGTAGGTCCCCTTAATGCCTTGGATCTTAACAAGATTCACAATCCAGTCAAGAGTGCAGAATCCTCTTGATCAGATAAGCACATAAAGCAGCAGAAACATAATTCTGATTACACAAATAGTCTTTTACTGATTATCTAACTTGTAGTAGTCAATCTATCAAAGACTCCAACTCCTCTCATCAAATTCGCCTATCTCTCTCTCTCTACAAATTCTCTCTCTAAAGTTTGTCAAGTCTCTAACCTAAACCCTAATGCAAGACCTTGTTTATATACGAAAGTCATACTACAGATTGATTAGGAGACATGGGCTACGAACAGGGTCAAGCCCATCTACTAATCTTGCCATACATGGGTTTAATATAGCCCACACAAGGCTAACTAACCATATAATGCTAAACCCGCTAACCATATAATGCTAAACCCGCTAACCATTTACCGTTTTACTACTTTACAAGGTATCCAAAGACCCAATTTATTAACTTGTTGTCACAATATGCACCAACAGAGATGTTTCGCCTCATGGGTCACTGGCCACGAGACTCGCCACCACCGCGATGGTATCCGGATGTAACCCTATTAGGAACGCATGCCGGTATGTCAGCCACGCATGCAGGGACGTCAGGCGCAATTGTGGGCACATCAGATCATGTTGACGATTCTGACATTACTAATAGTGACATCTAATTGTACTACTTTTTTTGTATTTGCTTTAGTTGTATCTTTTCAGTTGTTTTTTGTAATGTTTGTTTAAATTGCTCGTTATGTATTACATGCTAAGTTTGTTTGATTTGTTGTTTTATATAAATATTTATAAATTTGTTAACAAAAAACTTCATTTTTTTAAAGAGGTTTAAATAAATAAATAAATTGCATAACAACGATTTTATATTTATAAAACACCAATTTTTAATCCACATGTTTATAAAAATGTTTAACAAAAAACAACATTTTGTAAAGAAATTTGAAAATTAAAAAAAAATCAACATGATAATAAAAATGGTTCACAAAAAAATATTTTTATAAAAAATTGAAAATATAATAAAAAAATATAAACTACACTTTCACACTGATAGTGCCTTTCCACCCAAAAATAAAAACAGCAAGTTCTATTCGCCACATACAAAGCTGTATATGTGTGTTGTTGGACCTAACATTTTTTACTGATGTATCAAATATATTTGATGGGCTATGAGTTACGAGTTGGAATTATTTGGATTAGTTCGCATTAGGATTTTGGTCATAAAAGGTTATTTGGGTCGTGTCAGAGAGAGAGAGAGAGAGAGAGAGGGGGGGGGGGTCTCCGAAAACTCCGAAAACTCTTAGAAAAAATTTAGGCCTCGGGCGACGAAAAGAATTGGGCCCAAAATTATGGTTAAGGGTAAATGAATTACAAAAATAAAAACTTAGTGATTGAGCAAATACTCGAACTTGAGACATTTACATTATTTTGAGATGGTTTTGATATTACACCACCAATACCTTTTTGCATAACAAACGGATGAATATACTAAATATATAATTTAATAAATATATACAAGCTTATAAAGACTTTTCGGGTCCTTTGAAATTTTGGGCCTCTGGCGTCGGCACGGGCCGGGCCCAGAGCCGGCCCTGGAGAGAGAGAGGGAGAGAGAGAGAGATTCATTTAGAGAGAATACTTTGTATCAGACGATTTGTTATACTTAATATAATCGTATGCAAGGTTGGAAAAGTATTTCTTCGTATTCTTGATCATATGGTTGTTTGATTCCGTCATATAATTGTATTTGCTTGATATTTGTTGATTTGGGACTTACATGTGTCCAAATAACCAAAGACTATTTTATCATAATAAAACAAGAGATGTGTTAGGCAAAAAAATATAAGAGCTGTCCAACGAGGAACATTCCTTAGACCAAGCGTAGTGGGGGCGTTTTCCCTCATTCACACCATTTCACTCGAGCACCACCACCCCTGCCTCGTGAAGGCCCCCTATCTTTTCAGCTTGTGGTTTGATTCACGCCTCCAAGCTCACACAATTCACAAACTTCCACACCATTCACCTCTATTATTGGTTGGTTTTGTTTGACTCACACACTTTAAACCACTACACTATTTTAAGAGTAATTTCACCCATGCTGACGTGGATATCATATGACGAAAAATGCCCATTCACCATGTAAACCACTACTCATGATCTTGTAAGATATCATACACATCATTCCTCTTACTAATCAACCATAGCCAATTCCGACACACAGGAACCAAACTCACAAGAATCAGGTTGTAGATGAGCACGAACTGATTTGACCTTAGATACGTACTTAACTGACAATTAACCTGATGGAATCAAGAACAAGATGATACTCAAATATTCTTCTTTTCACACTTTTGAATAATAGGAAGGAAAATAAATCCTAGGATTTAACACAAAACATATAAAAACTAGAACATAAAGAGTGGAACATTCAGATTTATTCACAAACATTATATTTTAGGAAAAAAGCACACTACAACTAATGCTACTTATTATGGCTAAATAAGAATTTTACCCCTATATACAATTTTTAAAATATACAATTAATGTAGTTTAGTGATCAGGTGTAGAACGGAAAACATTATCATTTAAAAAAAAAAAGACATCTATATTGATGCACCCTAAAATAAGAATTAAGGTTGAAGATGGGACTGTTGAAAACAAATGTCGTATTATATCATGTGTTTGTTGTACAATTCTACACGGTAATATTAACTATTTTTGTGATTCTATTTTGAGATTCAAACTTCGTATTGATTTAGCTTTCCTATAGAACTGTTACTTCTAAAACTTTGATCTTATATAATCAGTGATGATTTAGGCCCGATAAATTGATTTAATATAATTAAACTAAGTTCA
Source organism: Helianthus tuberosus (assembly GCA_030545235.1). Classification (NCBI taxonomy): domain Eukaryota; kingdom Viridiplantae; phylum Streptophyta; class Magnoliopsida; order Asterales; family Asteraceae; genus Helianthus; species Helianthus tuberosus. Next base: position 62,501 of record JARYGA010046891.1, on the reverse strand, counting down.
AATCGATCAACTTAGTTTGATAAAATATTATTTTGAGGGTTAAACTATATAGGTATGAATTAATTAGTTAATACAAAAGTTAATCAACATAGACCCTAATTCACTTTAGCTGTCATGAAAACCCCGAACTAAATTAATCATTTCAAAACGAAAACCAAGTACAACAAAAAGTTGTAAAACAATAACACATAAACCGCATTGTATAAACTGTTATCATATATTTGCTTTCAATTATTTAACATGATATGCATGAAAGTATATATTGTATAAACTGATTATATAGCACGATAAGATGGTGGTGCTGGAGAATGGCCAAGTCCAAAAGACAATATATGGTCTTTAAGCGATCTCTTGTGTTTGAAATCGGAACCACAAACACACAGCCACCGTTTGCCGCAATTCTTCTCATGTGTTCTCCAATCACCTTTTACCGCAAAACTCTTTTCGCACTTTCTACACGAAAAACACTTATTCCCGTGTTTCCTTTTGTAATGTGTTTGGAGTGTCCTGAAATCCTTGAGTGGCTTAGACCGCGGATGGTTGATGTTGTTCTTGCATTTTTCTTCACAACAATAACATGGCACCCCTATCATTACACGTGGTTGTGTTCCTCGTAAAGAATCCGCTCCTCTTCTGTATTGAGACCCATGTCCCCACATGTGCATCTACCAAATCATTTGAAACCGTATGTCAATATAATTCTATAAAATAATTGGGGATACACAAATGTATCAAATTATTCAAAACTTTGTATCAAAAAGGTCTTGTGAAAGAGAGGGAACATAGATAAACAGTTGTGCCTAAAGTTATGCATCAATCACCTAAACTCGATCTTTTAAACACAAATGTACTCATAATTTTTCTGCACTTGATGTTTTAAACACAAATGTACCCAGAATTTTCAAATATAAGTGATTTGTTGATAAATGTAACATGATAGTTGCTGATAAAGTGATTTGTTGACAAGATAACTTTTTAGGTAAATATGCGAATTAAACATCCACACTCTTAAAGAATTTGAAAATGGATAATATATAATGAAAAACTGACATAACCTGAAGGTTGTTATAACGATTGAAGGTTTTATTACAGATATGGCAAGCGAAGTGCGTAAATCCAGCAAGTATTTGTGCGCGGGTAGGAATCCAGTACTCAAAATTTGGTGACACATTTGGCACCATCTTGTTATTGTTGTCACCATTGCTATCATCCGCAACAATAACCTTATCACTGCTGCTAGGAAGCCCAATATGCAATGCTACAGTCTCATCGTCATCATTTGCAACCTTACCGAATGATCTTGAACTACCATCAAGCTTGCATGGTTCATGAGGAAGAAAGCTATAAAAGGGTATTGTTTTCACCATCTCTTCTGCGTCTTTGCCCTTAAACAAATCTAACGGCTCATAAACTGAGATTTTTGGTGTACTCAAAGAAGCCAATAGATCCATGTTTTGTTGAAAGATGAAGGTGTTTCTTGGTGAAGTTGAAGAATGTGAGCACATTGGATTAGAGGAGGGATAACATCTAGCTGGAGAGAATGAGATGGTATACAGAAATGGATGTAATTAACTTTGGTCTTCTTTTGTAAACGTAATATATTTAGGTGTTAAATATAAATACCTTAAATTCCATGGTCGAATATTGTGACTAAATTTGGAAGAATTTTGCCACAGAAGGGTCCAAACTCTTTGGCAAAAAATTGTTTTCCTCATGCATCTTGCAGTGCCAAAAATATTGGGTATTTCTGATTGTGTTTTTGACTAAATATAACTGTCACTTTCTTGTATATATTCTCTTGTTAAAAACCCTTGATTAGTTTACATCATATTGTTTTAGGACACAAAATATATAATTCAAAGGTGACTAAATCAATTTTAACATGGTAATCCGATGACGACTGAGTAATGATCTCACAAACGTACAAATCTTTTGAAGCCACAGTTGTATCATTTCGAGTTGTAGCTTTACAGCCATAGGACTTAGTTAGCCCCTTATTATTATATTAGTAAGATAGGTTGCTTGAGCGCATTTTGATCCTTTCTATTAGTTAGATTGTCGTATCGATCAAGGCGAAACTTGAGTTTGATTGCAGGGCGCGCGTTATCGCTTTACTATTTGGTTATGGACAGTTGAGTTTTTACTTGGTAGAGGAAACAAATATATCGAGTATTAACATCGCTTTACACAACAAACTAATTTTTCTATACGTTTTAAAAACTCGATGTTATAATGAACTTGCAAAAACAATATACGGCTTACATGTACGTTTTGAAAAAGAAAACTGAAACTTCTTTATAATAAAAGTAATTTTTATCTAGTCACGTATCTTAATTATTATATGTACGTTTTGAAAAAGAAAACCAAAACTTTTTTTTTATAATAAACGTAATATTTATCTAGTCACGTATCTAAATTGTTATCGATGATAAGATAGTTGTTGAGTACAAAGTTATTTACGAATTAGAAATGGTCGGTTGCGGAAATAGTAACGAATTTATTTCACGTAGTATCAAATATAGTTTGTGTGTAATTACTTCTTTATGGTTGCCTTACACAAGTTGTTTCCAAGACTAGTAGAATACTATGTTGTTTCGTAACAACTTTAAAACTCATCCTAGTCATGTTGTAACAATTTGTATAAAAATGTCTTCACACTATAAAAAGTCTTTAACACTTTATGAAAATATTTTCATAACAAGCTAAAAAATATTATTATCAATCATCATCTGTAAAAGTCTTAACACTTTACGAAAATATTTTGAATAATCCGTGAGGGTTAAATCCTTGTTAACTATATATTTCTTTTACTATGCTAATTAGACATCCCTCTATGATTTAAAGAGTTGAGTGATTGAATTGGATGTAATTTAGATTTTATCTAATTAAACGTTGCTAATTAGACATTGCTCTATGATTTAAAGAGTTGAGTGATTGAATTGGATGTAACATAAATTTTATCTAATTAAACGTATAAGTGAAATTTTTTTATACTTTCATACAGGTAGATGTAAAGATCTTGTAACGAAACCAAATATAAGAAAGATAACCAGTTAGGATCGGAATCCCTCTAGTCTTTTGAAAAGCTTGACATATTATGTATATACAAAAACTCATTTTGATAAAAACCTAAAATGAGGTGTGAATTTCTAAAAAATCAATTCTACCAGGTTGACCACATAATCTCGAACATCTAAGCTATAGACACACCTAGATTATCCGATTTTAAGTAGCTAAGTAATTTACCAATTCCTTATGATTTAGAGCCTGTTAATTGTTTTAGTCATATAAATCAACGAACATACCGATTTGCTATCTATACCACTCAATTAAAGCAAACATACTTTACCAACCCTTGGATCAATTTATCTATTACCGACTAAGTTACAAACCCTAAGCTAATGATCTATATATAACTCAGAGATAGAATAATCAGATCAAACATGTATAATCTCATAGAAAGACCTATATAATCCACATAAGCTCATCCAAATCATTAAAACCTAACAAAACTAGACTTCATCCTACATAACAAGACTATAAGGCAGTTACATAGCTATAAACAAAGCTAAACAACAAGAATTCATGGAATACACGATAAAGACTAAGGAAAACATAAATAAAAAGTATCAAACTAAGTAAGAATTGCAAATACAATCTCCTATATGTCAGATCTTCAGGTCCTACGTTTTATTAATCTTCAACCTTTGTTAGTAAACCCGAACAACACCTTTTTTCGCTTCCACAGTCACCCAATTACGTATGTTAGGGTTTCCTTGCCGTCGTGTTCTTTATATAGGCCCGATTAGGGTTTCGAAATGAGTACGACATGTACCCTCATTAAACGGGTATAATTTGTACTTCCACATCTGCATTCAGGGTCCATTAGGATTTTGACTTCTAATGTGGGGTTCCCTTTTTTCTTTACATCGTACGGGCCGTACCCACTTTAACTTGTATGACAGTGGCGGATCTAGAAGAAACGTTTAGGGGTTTCTTAAATATATTTTTTGGAACCAGGGTATCCTAATATTTGCTCAGGGGTATCCCGATATTACACTCTGCCGACAAAGTTGAGGAGTAGCCCGGGCTACCCCTACCTTTCATATACATCTGCCCTTGTGGCACAGGCTGTACTGAGCTTTAAATCCAACGTTTCTAATTTCTTCATCTTAACCTTGGAAATACTTCTTTTAAGCTATAAGACTTACAAAACACCTAAAGATACACAATTAACCAATTGCAGGTGAATTTGCGTTAAACAACTACCAAAATAGGAGTTATAAGCATTATAATCTATGTCTTCTTTCAGAAACATCAGATGTCCCCACACGTATGCATTGCTTGTCCTAAGCAATCATTTTATAAAAACTTCTGTACTTGAGTCAACTGCATAGCATTCATCCACCAAGACTAGTGTTATTGTAACATTTGTGCCTAGGGCTTTAAACGAACCGAATGTTCAGCAAACAGTTCGTGAACCGTTCGGCAGGAAGTTCGTTTATGTTCGTTTGTTTAATAAACGAACGAACATGAACAAGAAATTTCGTTCGATTAGCTAAATGAACGAACATAAACAGAGGTCTCGTTAGTTCAATTGTGTTCGTGAACGTTCGGTAAGGAGTTCGTGTTCGTGAACATGTTCAGGAACATTCATTCACTTGTGTTCGTTTATGTTCATATGTTTTAATTAAAGAATTTTGTACTTTCATATATTTTATCTATACTTTTTATATTATTAAACTTTTATTTATTTTATTACCATTAAACTTTTATTTATTTTATTACCCTAACAATTAAATTAGGAAACCCTATTTTCTTTGTTTATCCATCATTTCCCTTTCATTTCTTATTGTTTAAATCGCCGAATACGATCGACCTCCGTTCCACAATAAGGGTCCATCCACCTTTATCCTTCGTCACGTTCGCCAAATTTATTTGTGTTCGTAAACCGTTCGCGAACACACTCATTTCCTTAATGAACGAACACGAACATAAAATTACGTTCGGTAAGCATTCATGAACCGTTTGTGAACACATTTATTTCCTTAACGAACAAACACGAACAAGACCTTATTCGTGTTCGTTCGGTTCGTTTACAGCCCTATTTGTGCCTTTACAACCAGTATACAATTCCGAACAATTTCATATCCAATGAAATCTTGTGTTTCTTCCCCGAGATTTGTATAATTACATTTGACAGTTACACATTTCGATCCTTGTACGATTTCGAACTCTCAAGAGCTTTTCTGGAAGTTATATGTAAATTGTTACGTAAACGTAATCAGTTTAACGCGACGTACACTCCGGAACAGTGACATAAGCTAAACATGCCCTAAATACCTTTTACATAACTTAGAATAAGTTTTGAAGGGTTCAGTATGGCAAAACATGCTTATTCGATCACATGGACTATTTGCGACAAACTGCGAAAGTCTGCCGATTCTTGTATTTCTTAATACGGAACATGTACGCATATTTCAAGTCCCCTATACTTTAACGTCCTTATAAATCCTAGAATTTGGGTTAACGGTGGGTTAAACGCGTCAAAAACTCATTAAACATGCTGCAGGGACCATTTTTGCCATTTTTTGAAACCGAGCCTCTGGCGGGGCGCGAGAGACTGGGCCTAAGTTGTGACATCTGTGCTTGTGAATCTAAACGTGGCCCAGAATTTACTTGGGAACGTGAAGATCAAATGAAGGAAAAATATCCACATATATTCTCACAAGTTTCCTCTAACTAAATTTCTGGACGAAATTTCCTAAAGTAGGGGAGACTGTTACATCTGTGCTTGTGTAATAATTGTACAACTCTGAACAATTCAAATATCAATAAAAAATGTGTTTTGATCCCAATATTTGTTTATTTATGTCTGCCATTTTGCACGTTATGATTTTGTTTGATTTCAAACTCTTAGACGCTTTCTAGAAAGTTATATGCAAACTGATGCGTAAACGTAATCAATTTATCGCGAAAAACACTCCAGAACAGTGACATAAGCTTAACATACCTTAAATAACCTTTACATAGCTTAGAAATAAGTTTTGAAGCGTTTGGTATGGCAAAAACAAGTTTATTTAATCACATGGACTATTTGCGACAAACTGTAAAAGTCTGCCAATTCGTGTAGCGACGTATACTCCGGAACAAGGAAATAAGCTAAACATGCTCTAAATACCCTTTAAATAGCTTAGAAATAAGTTTTGAAGGGTTCGGTATGTGAAAATACGCTTATTTGGTCACAGAGGCTAAAAGCGTCAAAACTGCGAAAGTATGCAACTCGCGCATAATCTACGTTCTGACCATATCCGGACATCCAAAAATTTTTGTAATCATTAAAATATTGTATTTTAGTTATAGGGTTGCAAAAATACCTTTTGTTTCGCAATTTGGGTTGTTTTCGCGTCCGTTACGATTTCCGTCGTAATTAACCGAAAAACACAACCATACAGCCAAACGAGCCGACACCCATGACATTTTTTAGTATAATTCAAGTTAAATATACTTTAACTTCATCATGGATCTTGAAAATGGGCTTGACGGGTGTTAGAAGTGCCAAAACACGACGAAACACACTCAGGGACCAAAGCTGTCAAAACAGCAAACTTTGGCCCCTTCTGCAGCCTTACGGTCCACATACCAGGACCCTTTGCGGTCCATAAACAGGTCCCAACATAGCAGAACCTTTCTGGTTAATTCCCAGCTGTTGTATCGTGTTTTCCTTTGATTGTTTGGTGATATTGTGGGCATTTTAAGTGTTCTACTGGGCTTGAAACCTGGTCCTAACAAGTGTATGGTTGAGATTATTCCTTGATCACCACACAAAACACTTGGCAAGATCTCATTAATCCTAGAACACTATAAATACCTTGCACCTTTCATTCTTCCAGCTTGCTCATTTGATCTTTCTCATCTCCTAAACTCTAAGTGGAGGCTACCACATTTGTTGGAGGCTTCCTACCTGAGTTTTTCTAGTTATCTTCCATCCTAGAACACTTGTAATTGTTCTTCCTAGTCTTGTTTATTTATTACAAGCTCAAAGTCAAACAGTGTTTGACTTTCGGCTTTGACCATGAATTGGTCAAGACAAAGTTCGTTTGAACTTTGCAACGTGATCGTAATCACGATGGTTATAATCCCTAGCGATTATACCTACTGATTACCACGTTACTAGTCGTAGTGACGAGTCAAACTTTCGGTCAAAATGCACGTTTATGTGCATTTTACGACGGAACTATTTCCGGGTATCAAAACACTTGGTTTTGATATGAAATCAGTTTTCTAACTTAGTTAAACATGTTTTAACATGTTTAACTCGTCACTTCTAGTTTAGTGCTTATTTAGGGTCGTAAGTCAAGCTGTCTTAACAACCGCTTAGACTTTCGAACCCGACCCGTTTGGTCGATCATTAGGATCCGACCAAACATATTTTCTGACCATATTTGTATATGGAATAACCTACTGAGGTTATACCTTATGGTCACTTAGTTTGGTTAGTTATTTGTTAAGTCGTTTATATGCCCATTAAAAATGACCAAAATGCTCTTTTGCGTATAACTTCATTTTTAACATATGTAGTCAAACTTTTGACATCTAAACTGATTTAATAACATTTTTAAACATATTTAGGCATGTAAGACTTGACATATGACATTAGTAACCATCCGACCTTATATTTACGCAAACGACGCGTTAAAGTAGCTTAAACTACCTTAACGAGTCAAAACGGGGGCAAAAGCACTTAGGATTACTTCCTAATCAGAATGTTAGGTCTATTAAATCATGTCATATGAGTTCCAATACTCATTTGATTTATAGAACTTCATTCTATCCTATCATCCGGTGTAGGATCCGATTATTAACATAGTTATCTATACTAGGTGCCGTTTGATTCCGTGATTCTTCGAGCTTTATTTGGTCTTAATTCCAAGACTATTAAGCAATATCAAGTGAGTACATAGTCCCCTCTTTTACCATTTTTCAAATATTTTGGGGTGATACACATGTGCCTACTTGTTACTTTCATGCTTTTCATGACATATACTTGCTATGTTCAACTAGAACACACATAGTACATGATTTCAATTATGCTTTGCTATGTATGTTGACTGAGCATGATAGCACATTGATTTTATAGACACTTTTGTTGCATATGTTTACTCAGTATATGGACAGATTGATTTACTTTACATTTCTGCTATGTATATTGACTGGGCATGCTAGCACATTGATTTCATGGACATTTCTACTTCGTATGTTTACTTAGCATACTTAGTACATGCTTTTTACATGACATGCTTACATTGGTTATGACAATTGGTATGTTTAACGGGACAAAAGTACATTCATTAACATTGATCACGCCGCTCGGTAGTATGTAATGGTACCATAGGACTTGACAAATCCCGTTCCCAGCTTCCTAGGTTTGTTTGGAAGTAGGGAATGACAGAATCCAAAAACATTTTTGATAAACCTTTGACTTGTTAAGGGTTTATCCGACAGTCTCAAAGCTTGAATGTATGCGATAAACACAACCACATAAATGTTAATATCAAATAAAGCATTGGTTTCGCAAAACATAACTTTTGATTTAAACTTTGGTTTATTCAAAGACATTGTTTTGTACATGATATTTGGTTATACAAGACATTATACATATGGTATGAGTAAAGACTTTTTATTCACCATACAAGACATTTGATTATAGAAGACATGGTTTACACTTGACATTGGACATTGTTGTCACACCCCGACCACATAAAACAACAAATTGTGGCGGAAACATCGGGGAGTGTTGTAACAGAATCATAGTTTCATAACACATGGAAATTTGAAATTTTGTTTTATTGATTTAAAAGAGTTACAATGTCTTAATAACAAGGAAGCATAACATAATTAACTAGTCTTGCATCTTTTATTGTCACTAAGGCCCAAGTCTGCCTAGGTGTAACTTGATCAATCCTATGCATCATTTCCTGAAACACATGTGAAAATAGGTACGTCAGCATAAAAATGCCTGTGAGATACATAGGTTTTATTGATTTAGGATTCATGACTTGTAAGTTTAAAGAAAATGTTTAACAAAAGTAGTCATGAACCTTGAAAAATGTTTTTGTTTTATAAATCATATAAAAATCGATAAGGAAACAGACGATATAAAAGAATATGTATGGTTATGTAAATAACCAAGTAAAAATGAATTTGTATAACATGTGTTATTTGTAAAACAATGTTTTGTAAATATATGTTAATTGTGTAAAATGTAATATGTCAAAATTGAAATGGTTTAAATAACGCTACGATATGTAATATCATAAAAGCACTTATATATAGGAAGTACCAGCGGCGTATCCACTATGCTTTTACCATATTACACACGTCTCGTTACTTAAATCACTTACCCAAACAAACCACCAATGTAAAAATGTTCATGTATAACTAAATGTAATGTTTTAAATAAATGTTGAAATGTTATTGTGTAAACAAATGTAATGTAGAGTGAATAAAAAAGCGTTTATTGATTAAAAGCATTTACTCGACCCTATAAGAAAGAAATGTACAAAACAATGCAATTGATAGGTTATAATCAAAATTTATGTTTTGTAAAATAATGCATGCTTTACTGATACAAACATTTATGCGGTAATGTTAAACGTCTACATCCAAGCCTTGAGACTGTAGGATAAACCCTAGAACAAAGTCAAAGGTCTACCTAGAAATGTATTCGGATTCGGTCATTTCTTCCACCCAAACAAACCTAGGATTTCAGAAATGGGAGTTGTCAAGTCCTATGGTACCACTACTTACTACCGAGCGGCATGATCGGTGTTAATGAATGTATTAGTCTCGTTAAACAAACCAAATGATATACCAAATCTAAGCATGTTTTATGAAAATAGTGTACCTAGTATGCTAAGTAAACATACAAGGTAGAGACGTAAAACAATGTGTTCATATGCTGAGTAAACATATGTAACAGAAAATGTAATGTAAAACAATGTGCTAGCATGCCAAGTAAACATACATAGCAAAAGAAAATGTAATGTAAAATAATGTGCTAGCATGCCAAGTAAACATACATAGCAAAAGAAAATGTAATGTAAAACAATGTGCTAGCATGCTAAGTAAACATACATAGCAAAACATAATGAAATTATGTACTATAAGTATACTAATGAACATAGCAAGCATATGATATAAAAACATGGAAAGCATGAAAGTAACAAGTAGGCACATGTGTTTCACCCCAAAACAGTTGAAAACAGTAAAAGAGGGGACTATGTACTCACTTGAGGGTGCTTAGAAGTCTTGAATAACAACCAAGCAAAACTAGAGGGATCACGGAAATCAAACGACACCTAATATAGATAACTAGGTAAATAAACGGACCTAAATCGGAGGACCGGATAAAATGAGGTTTCGTAAACCAAATGAGTGTAGGGACTCGTGTAATATGGTTTAACCAAGCCTACATTCTAAAACGAAACCTAACCTAAGTGCTTACGACCCATTACGACTCGTTAAGGTAGCTTATGCCACTTTAACGCGTCTTTCGCGTAAAACACGTTCGGACCGCCTAACTAGTCCTATGATTAGTAAAGTATGCCTTAACATGTCTAATATTGTTGCCAAATCAGTTTAGATATCAAAAATTATGTTACATATGCTTAAAATGAATTTTGGCGTAAAAAGGGCATTTTGGTCATTTATCTAAGGCATATAAACTACCTATCATATAACTACTTAAACGACGTGACCATAAGGTATAACCACGGAAGGTTATTCCCTATGCAACTATGGTCACCTAATGTGTTTGGTCGGATCCTAAAGATCGACCTAACGGGTCGGGTTCGAAAGTATAAGCGGTTGTTTAGACCGCTTACCTTACGACCCTACATAAGCACTAAACCTAAAGTGAAGAGCTAAACATGTTAAAACATGCTTAACAAGGTTTGAAAACAGGTTTGGTATCAAAACAAACGGTTTTGATACCTAAAAGTAGTTTTTTACAAAATATACAAGAATACGCATTTTGGCCGAAACTACGACTCGCCACTATGCCTAGATAACGTGGTAATCACTAGGTATAGTCACAAGAGACTAAAACCATCGTGATTACACTCACGTTATGAAGTTCAAACGAACTTCATGTTGACCATAAACTGGTCAAAGCAGAAAGTCAAACACAGTTTGACTTTCACGTGAAAAAGAACGAAAGAGGACTTACAACGGGTCCAAGAATGGAAGTTTTGATCCGATTACTCTCAGGTATGAAGTGTATACTTCAACTTAGATATCCAAATCAGATCAAATGTGAGTTTTGAAGCAAGAGGGTGGGGGTATTTATAGGAAAACCAAGACCGTTAGGATCGTTCATCGGAAACCGAGCTTCGATCTGGACCTTACATGTGTGCCCATGGTTTTAGAATACCATGGGTACCCCAAAACAAGCCCCTAGTTTCATTAAAACCATGTTCAAATGAGGGGAAAAGCTGGAATAAGCTGGAAATCAGATTTTCAACTTTGGTCCCTTCCTAAGATAACTATGGCAGATTGTCAATTTTGGTCCCTGAATGTGCAAAACATGGTTTTTGATGCATTTTTGACACGTTTAAGCTCCGTTAATCCCATTTCAAGGCTTTAAAATGAATTTAAAGTATAGGGAACATGAAAAATGATAAAAAATATCTCGGATGTCGGTTCGTTTGGTCGTACGGTTGCGTTGTTCGGTTAATTACGATGAAACACGAACGAATGCGAAAAACGATCCAAATTACGCGACGAATGGAATTTTATCATGCCAATCACTAAAATAAAATATTTTAATGACTACATAAAGTTTTGGATGTCCGTATGTATTCAGAACGTAAGATATGCGCGAAAATGCAAACTTATGCACTTTTTGACGCTTTTAGTCCCTGAATGACCAAAAAGTTTATTTTAGCACACCGAACCCCTCAAAGCCTATTTCTAAGATATGTAAAGGATATTTAGGGTATGTTTAACTTATGGTCATGTTCCGAAATGTTCGTTACAGTACGAATCGGCATACTTTCGCAGTTTGTCGAAATTAGTCCCTGTAAGCGAATAAACATGATTTCGGCACACCAAACCTTCCAAAACTTATTTCTAAGTTATGTATAGGTTTTTTAAGGCATGTTAAGCCTATGTCACTGTTCCGGAGTGTTGTTGTATTAAACTGGTTATATTTACTCATCAGTGCGCGTATAACCTTCAGAAAGCGATTTAGAGCCCGAAATTGAACAAGAATTGATATGTGCAAAAGATACACATATTTATACAAATACCAAGTATGAAATACAATATTTCATTGGTTTGGTATTTTTTTTATGGCCGAGGAGGCACAGGTGTCACAGTCTCCCCTACTTCAGGAAATTTCGTCCCGAAATTTATTTAGAGGAAACTTGTGAGAGCTTGAAACATGAAGTTGAAAAGATAAAACAACACTGGTTAAGGTTCTGAACTTTTAGTGACTTTAATAACATCATGCTTGCAATGTAAGAGGGACACTTATATACAAGTATATAAATCGTTATTGGTGCGTCCACCGTACTTTCATCACATTGTTCGCGTTTCTTTATTGTTGCCACCATAGGTTCTTACACATGATAAATCTTACTGGGCTCCTGTGCATTGAATTTCATAATTATGTACGCATCCATAATTACATAATTCCTTGCATAGTCCACACAGCGCACTTTATAATGGGTAGGGGAAAACCAAATGAACAAACTTGTGATGAGCGTGACTAGACCACCATAGGGTCCTTTTACTTAAATCAATAAATGATTTAAATAGACTACCATGGAGTCTTTTCAGCCATATCATCACATGCCATTCTTAACCAGATTTTGAATCAATCTTCTGACTTAGACCACTCAAAGGGTCTCTTTGAATTATGGAATGGTACTATATAATCCAAGGGTCTTAACTATTACGTAGAAGCCCATTAAGGATTTAAGGTAGTACCTTCGGATATCCTACTGTGAATCACTCATATGATAATATGGAAGATTCTACGAGGATTTGGATAATGAAATTAAGAACACAAAAGAAAAATACATAACACATAATCACATAATCCCAAAATTGTTTATCTTGATCTTTAATTTGTTATCATTTTGTTTGTTAATTGTGCACATGTATTTAAAGCACACCAGGTATCCAATCCGTGGATTTCGATTGGCACTTTAAACATTATCAAGAATCTAACTATGGAGATAGCAAGATTTTAAAAGAAAATTCGATTTCGATTATAAGGAATCGAAATGTTCGAATTAAGGTACACAAGGAATCTAATTGTGAACATAAAAAGATCCCATATGGATTTTAGGATTTGTAAAACGGGAGGCGTTTCAAAACCTTGCACTAGACGTGCTTAAGTCGATACACGAGATAAAATGCTCATGAAGTTGAGGCGCTAGATATGCCAAGGCGACATATGAAGCAGAGTTTGAAGGTTAAGTCAATGTATGGGGAAAATGTTTTTGAAAACTATGCATGGGGTTCTTTTAAAAATGTGTTTAATGTTTTTAAAACCTTACATAATACTTTTGAAATCATAAAGTAGGTGTATTAGATTAGTACATTTACAAAATGTTTTAAAATCATGCGAGAAGAATTTTGAAATTATGTATAAGGTTTTTGAAAACATGAATGATGCTTTTGAAATCATGCACTTGATATATTAAGTAGATATACTATGTTAAAAATGTTTTCAGACTATATGGAACATTTTAAAATCATGAAGGTTGTTTTGAAAACTTATGCTATGCATGTTGTTATGAAAATCAGAATGTAATAGGTATGAGATTGTAAATACCCTCAGTTATCAAACCAAGGATTTAAAGGCACAGATGTGCAAAAAGCAGGATTACTCATAATGTTACTTTATTTCTTGTACTTTGTTTTCTTAGAATGAAATGAATACTTAAAATTTTCGAGGAAATCATGAGTGATCACTTGAAAGGGAGAATCACAAGAGTAGTTTGTTTAAAGAACATGGTTCTTTGATGTAGGTATCATAGGGAAATGCCATACACATATGTAACTACACTTGTATATCAGAATTGTGAACAACGATTTATTTATAAACAAAACTGATTGTTTCAGAGTTCAACCAAGAGAAACAAAAGCATCAGATACAAACTATTCAAAGTAGCAACATCTTATAATCAGCCAAATGCTCATTCATGGGTCATATTTGCATTAGCAAGCTTTGGGCATTTGTTTCTGAAATGGCTCGTCTCGCCACAGTTGTAGCACGATCCAGGTGGAAAGCGAGCTTGAGCAGGGTTGGCTTGAAGTTGAGTAGCAGCAAGATTTGCAACAGCTTTGTTTTGGATAGCAAAGCGGCACACGTCAACCAAATGTCCCCATCGTCCACAGTGGGTACATTTGGAACATGGTGTTTGATCTGGATGATGACGGTTGCATCGATTGCACAAGGAAGCAGTTCCCAAGTATGGCTTCTTGGCTGGTGGTGCTGTCACCTGGCTAGGTTCTGGTTAATTTGATGTAACGACTGGAGGATTCTTTGAGGCTTTACGCTTCCTTGACCTTTTCGAAGGCTTGGCTTCTGCTTCTTTCGATGCTTCTTGGGTGGCTTCATTTTTGAGATGAGACATGGCGACACCTAAATCCACAGACTTCAGGATTACTTCGCCTATTCGTTGGGCAAATTTGGCAGTTTGCTCGGACATTTTAGTGTCGCTGCGATGAAGAGACATTCTGGAGGAAATGAAAGGCATGGGAAGAAACAAGTGAAATGTTATCGGATAATCAAAACAGAATGGCAATGAATAAAAAATGCGATCATTTGTTTGTTACCTAAGGCAAACAAATGAGACGGTGACAAATCAAAGTAAACGGGTCATATTAATGTATCACTGAAGACATGCTTGCCTATAAGTGAACACTCACCCCAAGAGTTCCCATGCAAGAGTGACTGGTCTGATTCTGCGGATTTGTACGAACACTCTAGCCTTAGACAGAAAACTCAGAGTACAGGCATTCACCCTTCCAGTTTGCACGTGTTCACATTATAAGACCCAACTTTGACAAGATTTTGAGGACTTAGAGGGTTCAAAACCTTACAATAAATCATCCTAGAACAGATGATTGGTTTTCAAACCAGATTCGAAATTTGTGTTCTTGTTGTGGTTGTCGCCTAAGGATAGGTGACGGTATTGTTTTATGACTAAACGAAAGTAAACTCGCGTTAGGGTCCTAGGAAGGTTATAGACTAGGTCAAAGCATTACTAATAACCTAATTCCCTATAACCATGAGCTCTGATACCAACTTTTCTGTCACACCTCGACCACGTAAAACAACAAATCATGGCGGAAACGTCGGGGAGTGTTGTAACAGAATCTTTGTTTAATAACACATGGAAATTTGAAATTTTGTTTTATTGATTTAAAAGAGTTACAATGTCTTAACAACAAGGAAGCATAACATAATTAACTAGTCTTGCATCTTTTATTGTCACTAAGGCCCAAGTCCGCCTAGGTGTAACTTGATCAATCCTATGCATCATTTCCTGAAACACATGTGAAAATAGGTACGTCAGCATAAAAATGCCTGTGAGATACATAGGTTTTATTGATTTAGGATTCATGACTTGTAAGTTTAAAAAAAATGTTTAACAAAAGTAGTCATGAACCTTGAAAAATGTTTTTGTTTTATAAATCATATAAAAATCGATAAGGAAACAGATGATATAAAAGAATATGTATGGTTATGTAAATAACCAAGTAAAAATGAATTTGTATAAAATGTGTTATTTGTAAAACAATGTTTTGTAAAGATATGTTAATTGTGTAAAATGTAATATGTCAAAATTGAAATGGTTTAAATAACGCTACAGTATGTAATATCATAAAAGCACTTATATATAGGAAGTACCAGCGGCGTATCCACCATGCTTTTATCATATTACACACGTCTCGTTACTTAAATCACTTACACAAACAAACCACCAATGTAAAAATGTTCATGTATAACTAAATGTAATGTTTTAAACAAATGTTGAAATGTTATTGTGTAAACAAATGTAATGTAGAGTGAATAAAAAAGCCTTTATTGATTAACAGCATTTACTCGACCCTATAAGAAAGAAATGTACAAAACAATGCAATTGATATATTATAATCAAAATTTATGTTTTGCAAAAATAATGCATGCTTTACTGATACAAACATTTATGCGGTAATGTTAAACGTCTACATCCAAGCCTTGAGACTGTAGGATAAACCCTAGAACAAAGTCAAAGGTCTACCTAGAAATGTATTCGGATTCGGTCATTTCTTCCACCCAAACAAACCTAGGATTTCGAAATGGGAGTTGTCAAGTCCTATGGTACCACTACCTACTACCGAGCGGCATGATCAGTGTTAATGAATGTATTAGTCTCGTTAAACAAACCAAATGATATACCAAATGTAAGCATGTTTTATGAAAATAGTGTACCTAGTATGCTAAGTAAACATACAAGGTAGAGATGTAAAACAATGTGTTTGTATGCTGAGTAAACATATGTAACAGAAAATGTAATGTAAAACAATGTGCTAGCATGCCAAGTAAACATACATAGCAAAAGAAAATGTAATGTAAAACAATGTGCTAGCATGCTAAGTAAACATACATAGAAAAACATAATGAAATCATGTACTATAAGTGTACTAATGAACATAGCAAGCATATGATATAAAAACATGAAAGCACGAAAGTAACAAGTAGGCACATGTGTTTCACCCCAAAATAGTTGAAAACAGTAAAAGAGGGGACTATGTACTCATTTGAGGGTGCTTAGAAGTCTTGAATAACAACCAATCAAAGCTAGACGGATCACGGAAATCAAACGGCACCTAATATAGATAACTATGTAAATAAACGGACCTAAATCGGAGGATCGGATAAAATGAGGTTTCGTAAACCAAATGAGTGTAGGGTCTCATGTAATATGGTTTAACAAAGCCTACATTCTAAAACGAAACGAAACCTAACCTAAGTGCTTACGACCCATTACGACTCGTTAAGGTAGCTTACGCCACTTTAACGCGTCGTTTGCGTAAACGCGTTCGGACCGCCTGACTAGTCCTATGATAAGTAAAAAATACCTTAACATGTCTAATATTGTTGCCAAATCAGTTTAGATATCAAAAATTATGTTACATATGCTTAAAATGAATTTTGGCGTAAAAAGGACATTTTGGTCATTTAGCTAAGGCATATAAACTACCTATCATACAACTACTTAAACGACGTGACCATAAGGTATACCCTCGGAAGGTTATTCCCTATGCAACTATGGTCACCTAATGTGTTTGGTCGGATCCTAAAGATCGACCAAACGGGTCGGGTTCGAAAGTATAAGCGGTTGTTTAGACCGCTTACCTTACGACCCTAAATAAGCACTAAACCTAAAGTGACGAGCTAAACATGTTAAAACATGCTTAACGAGGTTTGAAAACAGGTTTGGTATCAAAACAAACGGTTTGGTTACCTAAAAGTAGTTTGGTTACAAAATACGCAAGAATACGCATTTTGGCCGAAACTACGACTCGCCACTATGCCTAGATAACGTGGTAATCAGTAGGTATATTCACAAGAGACTAAAACCATCGTGATTACGCTCACGTTATGAAGTTCAAACGAAGTTCATGTTGACCATAAACTGGTCAAAGTATAAAGTCAAACACAGTTTGACTTTCACGCGAAAAAGAACGAAAGGGGACTTACAACGGGTCCAAGAATGGAAGTTTTGATCCGATTACTCTCAGGTATGAAGTGTATACTTCAACTTAGAGAGCCAAATCAGATCAAATGTGAGTTTTGAAGCAAGAGGGTGGGGGTATTTATAGGAAAACCAAGACCGTTAGGATCGTTCATCGCAAACCGAGCTTCGATCTGGACCTTACATGTGTGCCCATGGTTTTAGAATACCATGGGTACCCCAAAACAAACCCCTAGTTTCATTAAAACCATGTTCAAATGAGGGGAAAAGCTGGAATAAGCTGGAAATCAGATTTTCAACTTTGGTCCCTTCCTAAGATAACTATGGCAGATTGTCAATTTTGGTCCCTGAATGTGGAAAACATGGTTTTTGATGCATTTTTGACACGTTTAAGCCCCGTTAATCCCATTTCAAGGCTTTAAAATGACGTTAAAGTATAGGTAACATGAAACATGCTCAAAAATATCTCGGATGCCGGTTCGTTTGGTCGTACAGTTGCGTTGTTCGGTTAATTACGACGAAACACGAACGAATGCGAAAAACGATCCAAATTACGCGACGAATGGAATTTTATCATGCGAATCACTAAAATAAAATATTTTAATGATTACATAAAGTTTTGGATGTCCGGATGTATTCAGAACGTAAGATATGCGCGAAAATGCAAACTTATGCACTTTTTGAGGCTTTTAGTCCCTGAATGACCAAAAAGTTGATTTTAGCACACCGAACCCCTCAAAGCCTATTTTTAAGCTATGTAAAGGATATTTAGGGTATGTTTAACTTATGGTCATGTTCTGGAATGTTCGTTACAGTACGAATCGGCATACTTTCACAGTTTGTAGAAATTAGTCCCTATAAGCGAATAAACATGATTTCGGCACACCAAACCTTCCAAAACTTATTTCTAAGTTATGTATAGGTTATTTAAGGCATGTTAAGCCTATGTCACTGTTCCGGAGTGTTGTTGCATTAAACTGGTTATATTTACTCATCAGTGCGCGTATAACCTTCCAGAAAGCGATTTAGAGCCCGAAATTGAACAAGAATTGATATGTGCAAAAGATACGCATATTTATACAAATCCCAAGTATGAAATACAATATTTCATTGGTTTGGTATTTTTTTGATGGCCGAGGAGGCACAGGTGTCACAATTGTTTACACATAACATTTGACATTGGTTTAACAAGACATTTTTGGTGGTTATTGGTAAGTGATTTAAATAACGAGGCATGTGTAATATGATAAAAGCATCGTGGATATGTCGCTGGTACTTCCTATATATAAGTGCTTTTATGATATTACATATCGTAACGTTATCTAAACCACTTCGACAAAGACAAATACATGAAACATTTTATACAAAGACATGACAAGAAATTGTTTTACAAATGACATATTTTATACAATTCACTTTCATTTGGTTAATTATTTAGCCATACATCTTCCTTTTATATCATCTGATTTTCATATTGATTTTCACATGATTTTATAAAAGAAAACATTTTACAAGATTCATGACTACTTTTTGTTAAAAACATCTTTTAACTTACATGTCATGAATCCTTCATCAACAAAACCTATGTATCTCATAGGCATTTTATGCTGACGTACCTATTTTCACATGTGTTTCAGGAGCTAATGTTTGAGGATGATCATGACACACTTAGGCGGACTTGGGCCTTAGTGACTTAAAATGAAGCAAGACAATTTAATTTAATTTACGTTATGTTTTCAGTTTAATTCCAAGACATTGTAAACATTAATTCTAATAAAACCAAACTTTAAGTACCATGTGTTGTGAAACAATAATTCTGTTACTACACTCCCCGACGTTTCCGCCGGGGTTTGTTATTTTACGTGGTCGGGGTGTGAAATAAGTCTCTCGCTGGGCGAGAGAGACACCCAGTAACAAAAAAATTGTTTTCAGTAGCAGCAACTATTTTGCAAACTTAGTTTTTGATTCTTGTTGGCAAATTGTCTGATCTCCAAGGCTTTTAATGTGATCCAACCACTTGTTATGATCCTATTAATCTTTGGTCAACACTCAATACACATGACATGATCTTGTAGCTCCAAAACAAGTATAAATATCCTTCAATTTTGCCCAATTCAATGCTCATTCATTCTTTCTTCACTCACCTGCTCTAATTGTAGTTGCTACCATCTTTTAGAGGCCTCCTACTGAGCATTCTTTCATCCTAGAACACAAGTAAGTGTTATTCCTAGCCTTCTTTATTTATTTCAGCTATTTTAAGCTGAAAGTCAAACAGTTGACTTTTTGTTTGACCTTCGGTTTTGACCATAATTGGTCAAGTCAAAGTTCAATTGAACTTTGCAACTGATTACCACGTTTTCTAGTCGAAATGACGAGTCAAAGTTTTAGTAAAAAATGCACAATTATGTGCATTTTACGACGAAACCAATTTTAGGTATCAAAACACTAAGTTTTGATACCAAATCAGTTTTGTAACTTAGTTAAACATGTTTTAACATGTTAACTCATCACTTCTAGTTTAGTGCTTATTTAGGGTCGTAAGTTGAGCGGTTTGACCACCGCTTTGACTTTCGAATCCGACCCATTTGGTCGATCTTAGGATCTGACCAAATGCATGTAGGTGACCATAGTTGTATAGGGAATAACCTACTGAGGTTATACCTTATGGTCACGTCGTTTGGTTAGTGATATGATAAGTCGAATGTTATATGCCTAAAAATGACCAAAATGCCCTTTTTGCGCATAAATCCGTTTTAAGCATATGTAACCAACCTTTTTGACATATAAAATGATGTTACAACTTAATTAAACATGTTTAGGCATATAAGACTTATCATAGCTAATGTTTAACCATCCGAACACGTATTTACGCAAATGACACGTTAAAGTAGCGTATACTACCTTAACGGGTCATAACGGGTCAAAAGCACTTAGGATTCATTCCAAACCAGAATGTAGACTTTGTCAAACCATTTCATATGAGTTCCAACACTCATTTGGTTTACAAGACCTCATTCTATCCGATTCCCCCGATTTTGTACCGTTACTTTAACATAGTTACCCGATGTTAGGATATATTAAGACACGTTTGAAGTGTTGTTATCTAACTTGATTCGAGAACTCTTTTCAATCCCAAGCGAGTACATAGCTCCTCTCTTTTATGCTTTCAATTGTTTTGGGGTACCTCATATGTGCTAAATTGTTTTCAAGTTTTCAAAAACAAAGTTTATGGTTTATATAAAACACAACGATTTCAATAATGTGAACGAACTTGTTGGTGATTTAATTTATAACATGAATGACATTCATTAGCTTTGATCAAGCAGACCAGTAGTATCTTATGGTACCATAGGACTGACAATCCCGTTACTAGGCTATTCACTGGATTTCTTGGGTAGTTTGGGGAACGACAGAAACTGTTTTCTGATTAACAAATCATGTGTTGATTTTTTTTTTTTGGGTAAAGGAAAATCATGTGTTGATTTGTTAGTCATGTTAAAGAGAACTTTCAGGGTCTATTAAAGATACCCCATGGGTGGTATAGTCGAGTCACATAGGTTTGAATGTATTCATTAAAGAACGACCAAAAGTTTTCACAATTAAAACATGGACGATTTATTTATGACACGGACGATTGATTGAGGACACGTACAATGGTTTATAACAAGTACAATGGTTTATGACACGTACAAAGGACGATTGGTTTATAACAAGGATGATTGGTTCTTGAACAATGTTACGCAATGATTTTCATTAAAGATATAAACCATACAAAGTTTACTTTCAAATACGATTTACTACTCGGTTTTACAAAACAAATGTTTTCGGTCAAGATTCATGGCTACACGGTTTTGTTTTACTTATACCAACTTGTAAAGTTGGTAAAACATATTGCAATATCAAACACTTTTTGATTTCAAGATTTACACTCGTCGACTCTCAAGGTTAGACGAGGTATTACAATATGAATTCAAGGCCATGAATTTGACATAGAAAACCTATGTACTCGCCAGCTTTCTTTGCTGACTGTTTTTCACATATGTTTCAGGAGCTATTGTTTGATGATATGAATGCTTGCTTCAACATAGGATGGACATGATCCTTAGTGACTTTAAAACTTGAAAGACAATTGTTTATACTTGATTGGTTTGTAAAAAAAACAATGAGTCTTAATAAAATAAAACAAAACTTCAAATACCATGTGTTGTGAAACAATTCCTGTAACGTGACTCCCAATGTTTCTGCCGCGGTTTGTTGTATTACATGATCGGGGTGTTACAGAGATTGGTAGCAGAGCCATGGTTATAGGGAATTAGGTTATTAGTAATACTCTTGACCTAGTCTATAATATTTCTAGCACCCTAACGCGAGATTTTCTTGCGTTTAGATTCTTAATACAATACCATCACCTATCTTAGGTGATTAACAAAAACAAAACATAATTCATTCTCTAGAGTCAAAATTTTTCCAAAATTACACAAGAAATCATCTATCATTAGATGATTTGTTTTAGGCTTTTAAGCCTTTGGTATTTTCAAAATCTCATCAAAGTTTGGGCTTTAATAATATGAACATATGCAATCCGGAAAGGTGGATGCCTGTACCCTGAGTTTTCTGTCTAAGGCTAGAGTGTCTGTACAAATCCACATCACCGGACCAGTCACTCTTACCTGGGAACTCTTGGGGTGAGTGTCCACTTATAGGCTAAAGCATGTCTTCGTGATACATTATAAAGACCCATTTACTTTGATTAGTCATTGTGTCGTTTGTTTGTTTTAGGTAACGAACAAATAATCTCAATCCTTGTGCTTCGTCGATATTTTTAACAATCAGTTTCAATTATCCAATATCATCTCACTTGTTTTCTCTCATGATTTTCACCACTCTTTTAGAATGCCTCCTCTACGCGACAATGCCAAAATAGTGGATTTGGCTATCAAAACCGCTCAACAAATAGGCGTATTAGTCGTTAGAACCATTGTGTTAGCTGTCGCCATATCTAATCTTGATGAGGAGACTACTAACGAGACACCAAATGTCACACCCCGACTGCGTAATACAACAAACCGCGGCAGAAACATCGGGGAGTATCGTAACAGAATCATTGTTTCACAACACATGGCACTTGAAGTTTTGTTTCATTTCGTTAATTGACTCATTGTTTTGATACAAACCAAATAATTAAAACAATTGTTTTTCAAGTTTTAAGTCACTAAAGCCCGCGTCTATCCTATGTGTAGCAAGCAATCAACAATCATCACATAGTTGAACCTGAAACATATGTGAAAACAGTCAGCATAAAAATGCCGGCAAGTACATAGGTTTTGTATGTCAAATTCTTGGCTTTGAATCCATATTGTAATACCTCGTCCAACTACGAGAGTTGTCGAGTATGTACCTTGAAATAAAAAGGTGTTTGATATTGCAATATGTTTTATCAACTTTACAAGTTGATATATGTAAAACCAAAACCATTGTAGCCATGAATCTTGACTGAAAACATTGTCTTCGTAAAACCAAGTAGTAAATCGTCCTTGAAAGTAAACATTGTATGGTTTATATCCTTAACTAAACCTTGTAGTGTAACTTTGTTTTGAAAACAATCGTCCAAGTGATCTAGATAACGCTATGACATGTAATGTGATAAAAGCACTTATATATAGGAAGTACCAGTGGTGTATCCACCATGCTTTTATCACATTACACACGCCTCATTACCTAATCACTTACCATAAACCAATCGTCCAAATCATTCAAATCGTTCCAATCGTTCAAATCATTTATTTTTCAATCGTTCAAATCGTTAAAAACATTCCAATCATTCAAATCGTCTCAATCGTTCAAATCGTTCAAATCGTCCAAATCGTTCCAATTGTTCAAATCGTGTGTTTTAATTATGAAATACAACTTTTGGTCGTTCTTTAATGAATACATTCAAACCTGTGTGACTCGATATACCACCCATGGGGTATCTTTAATAGGCCCTGAAAGACCTCTTTAACAAGACTAACAAACCAACACATCATTTTTTAATCAGAAAACAGTTTCTATCGTTACCCACATTACCCACCAAAGGGATAGTCCGATAACGGGATTTGTCAAATCCTATGGTACCATAACATAATATTGGTCGGCTTGATCATAGTTAATGAATGTCATTCGAATGTCTTTCAACTAATGCCCCAACAAGTTCGTTCACATTATTGAAATCATCGTGTTTTATATAAACCATAGCATTTGTTTATGAGAATTCGAAAAGCATTTAGCACATATGAGTCACCCTAAAACAACTGAAAGCATAAAAGAAGGGAGCTGTGTACTCACTTGAGATTGCAAGTATCCTTGATTAAGTGACCTAACAAAGATCGTGAAATCAAGGAATCAAGTGGCACATAGTATGGAATCACTATGTTAATACTCAGGACCTAAATCGGGAGATCGGGTAGAATGAGGTTTTGTAAACGAAATGAGTGTTGGAACTCATATGATATGGTTTAACAACGCCTACATTCTGATTTGAAACCTATTCTATGTGCTTTTGACCCGTTATGACCTGTTAAGGTAGTCTACGCTACTTTAACTAGTCCTATGATAAGTATTATATGCCCTAACATGTTTAATATTCTTGAATAATCAATTTAAGTGTCAAAATTTAAGTGCTTAAATTCAAATTATGCGTAAAAAGTGCATTTTGGTCATTTTCCTAAGGCATATAAACTACCTATCATACGACTAATCAAACTAAGTGACCATAAGGTATAACCTCAGAAGGTTATTCCCTATACAACTATGGTCACATTATATGTTTGGTCAGATCCTAATGATCGACCAAACGGGTCGGGTTCAAAAGTCTAAGCGGTTGTTTAGACCCTAAACAAGCACTAAACTAGAAGTGACTAGTTAAACATGTTTAAAGTTGTTTAACTAAGTTAGAAAACTGATTTGATATCAAAACAAAGTGTTTTGATACCCGAAAATAGTTTCATCGCAAAATGCACGTAATCATGCATTTTGACTGAAACTTTGACTCGTCACTTCGACTAGTCAATGCGGTAATCGGTAGGTATAGTCGTAAGGGACTATAACCATCGTGATTACGCTCACGTTTCAAAGTTCAAACGAACTTTGTCTTGACCAAATCTTGGTCAAAGCTGAAAGTCAAACACTGTTTGACTTTCTTGCTTGAAATAAATAAAAAAGCATGAAAGAACACTTACAAGTGTCCTAAGCTTGGAAAGATGACTAAGAAAACTCAGATTTGAGGCCTCCAACCAAGTCTGGTAGCCTCAATAGAGCAGTTGTGAGAAGAAGAAGTGAATGAGCTAATTGGAGTGTTGAACTACATGGGTTTATATAGGAAATCAAGCACCATTGGATCACTACCATGTGTTTTTGAGTTGATCAAAGCATGATCATCACCACACACATGTCATGCTCTGATTTGGGGACTCGGAGAGCACACAAACCAGCCCACAAGATGCAAAAACCATGAATACAATCAAGTGCAGCAGGCTGTTTGAAGGAATATGGTTTCTGCTGTGCTGGAGGTACCTTACGGACCGTAAGAGTCCATGCCATACGGTCCGTATGGCTTCTGTAGACAGCAGGTTTTGAATTTTGGCAGTTTTAGTCCCTAAGCTTGTTTTGTCGCGTTTTGGAATTTCTAACACCCGTCAAGCCCATTTTCAAGCTCCATGATGAAGTTAAAGTATATTTAACTTGAGTTATGCTAAAAAAATGTCACAGATGTTGCTTCGTTTGGTTGTACGGTTGAAGTTTTTGGTTAATTACGACGAAAATCGTAACGGACGCGAAAACGATCTGAATTGCGAAACGAATGGTAGTTTTGCATTCCTATCACTAAAATACAATATTTTAGTGATTAAAAAATTTTTGGATGTTAGGTTATGGTCAGAACGCGAGATATGCATGAGTTTGCATACTTTCACAGTTTTGACACTTTTAGTCCCTGTGATCAAATAAGCGTATTTTCGCGTACCTAACCCATCAAAACTTACTTCTATGCTATGTAAAAGGTATTTAGGGTATGTTTAGCTTATGATCTTGTTCCGGAATGTACGTTTCTATGCAAATTGGTAGACTTTTGCAGTTTGTCGCAAATAGTCCATATGATCGAATAAACATGGTTTTGCCATACCAAACCCTTCAAAACTTATTTCTAAGTTATGGAAAGGTTATTTAAGGTATGTTAAGCTTATGTCACTATTCCGGAGTGTATGTCGCGCTAAACTAATTATGTTTACGTAACAGTTTGCGTATAACTTCCACAAAAGCTTCTTGAGAGTTCGGAATCATACGAAATTTGATATGTGTACTTATCCCCGATAATGAAACACAAGATTTAATTGGATTTGTATTTGTATGATGTTCGTAGAGGCACAAATGTCATACTCTCCCCTACTTTAAGAAATTTCGTCTCGAAATTTAATTTAGAGGAAACTTGGGAAAACAGATGTGGATGTTCCGCTTTCAAATAATCCTCCGTTCCCTGAGTAAAACTCTGGGCCACGTCTGGATTTCCAACAAACTTTGTTATTCGTACCCGTCTGTTGTTTGTAGGGAAGAGTTCGGATCCGAAGATTTAAACTCCATTCCAATAGGTTTATCTATGATTGTACCGAATCTCAAGAGTGACATGTAATTGTCAAAATGATATCCCTGTTGTAGTAAAATATGGAGAGCGTGTGAATTGGAGTTTCGAACAACGGATAGAGAGAATGTTTCTTATAAATACCATAACAGGAAACTTATGTGTGCTTGAAATTGGAGTCGGAAAGTATAACATAAATCAACATTGGTCAAGGTCCAGAACTTCTAGTAACTTAAATAACGTTGCGCTCGCAATGTAATAAGGAACACTTATAAATAGGAAATACCATCGGCGTATCCACCATGCCCTGATTACATTGTTCCCGTTTCGTTATTCTTATCATTATAGGTTCTTATACATGAAAAAACTTGCTGTGGTTTCTGGCACTGAATTCCATAATTATGTATGCATCCATAATTACGCAATTCCTTGCACAGTCCGCACAGTTCATTTTATAATATGTAGGGGAAAAATCAAACGAATAATCCTGTGATGACTTTGACTAGACTACCATAGAGTCTCTTTAACTAGATCAACGAATGATCTCTTTAAATAGACCACCAAAGAGTTTCTTCAACTAGATCACCAAAGGATCTCTTTAAATAGATCGACGAATGATATCTTTAACTAGATCAACACATGATCTCTTTAAGTAGATCGATGAATGACCTCTTTAACTATATCAACACATGATATCTTTAACTATATTGGAGAATCAATCTCTTTAACTACATCAATGAATGATGTCTTTAACTAGATCAACGCATGATCTCTTTAACTAGACCCCCAAAGGGTCTCTTTAACTATATCAACACATGATATCTTTAACTAGATCAACATATGACCTCTTTAACTAGACCACCAAAGGGTCTCTTTAACTACATCAACGAATGATGTCTTTAACTAGATCAATGCATGATCTCTTTAACTAGACCACCAAAGGGTCTCTTTAACTACATCAACGAATGATGTATTTAACTAGATCAACGAATGATCTCTTTAACTAGACCACCAAAGGGTCTCTTTAACTACATCAACGAACGATGTCTTTAACTAGATCAACGCATGATCTCTTTAACTAAACCACCAAAGGGTCTCTTTAACTACATCAACGAATGATGTCTTTAACTTTGGAATAGTACTTTACAATCCAAGGGTCTTAACTATTTCATAGAAGCCCATTAAGGATTCAAGATAGTACTTTTGGATATCCTTCTAAGAATCCATCATATGAAGATATGGAAGACTCTACAAGGATTTGGATAGCAAGCATTTGGATCACACATAACACATAAACACATAATCACATAATTGTCATCTTGGTCATCAACTTGTTATCGATTTGTACACTTGCCTTTAAAGTACACCAGGAATCCAATCAATGGACTTCAATTAGTACTTTAAACATCCTCAAGAATCTAACTATGAAGATAGGAAGATCTTATAAGGATTCGGTTTTGTCCTCAATGAATCGTATCATACGTATTAAAGCACACAAAGAATCCAATTAAGGACTTTAATTTTGCGCTTTAAACATCCAAAAGGATCTAACAATGAAGACAGGAAGATCCTATAAGGATTTTTTTTTGGAATTTGGGTAGCGAGAAATTGTTTCAAAACTTTGTACTAGGTATGCTAAGTCAACATATGAAGTATAGTATTTATGAAATCAAGGTGTTAGATATGCTAAGTCAACATATGAAGCAAATAGGATCCTTGAAATCAATGTGCTAGGCATGCTAAATCGACATACGAAGCAGAATGTCCTTGGAAATCGTGTACTACGTATGGTCAGTCAACATACGAGCAGAATGTCTTTGAAAACTATGCATGGGATCTTTGAAAATATGTTTAATATTTTTGAAACATTATGTAGTGTTTTTGAAATCATGTTCTAGGTATATTAGGTAAATATGTTTATAAAATGTTTTAAAACCATATGAAATGTCTTTGGAATCATGTATGAGGTTTTTGAAAACATGGATGATGTTTATGAAATTGTGTACTTGGTATTTTGGGAAATACACTATGTTTAAATATTTTTAAACCATGTGAAATGTTTTTGAAATCATATAAGATGTCTTTGAAATCATATACTATGTATATTGTTATGAAAACCAGAATGTAATGATATGTAAATAGACACATCGCATAAGACTAATTAAGGACTTATGAAAGTACCCTTAGATATCCAAGCAAGGATTTAAAGTGGTACTTTGAGTATTCGTCCAGAGTTGTAACTTGTACCTCGTACTTTGTTTCTTAGAAGAAACGAGTACTTAGGATTTTTGTGGAGATCGTGAGCGATCACAAAAATGGAAGAAGTACGAGAGTAGTTTGTCTTGCAAGGAACATGATTCCTTGGTATCGGTATCGTAGGGGTAAGCCATACATACACGTGTTCATATCGACTTTATAAATAAAATGGAAATGACCAATTTTATTTATAGAATAACCAAAGTGTTTTAAGATACACAGAAAACAGGAAAGTTTAAGTGTTTATTTAGACAATAGCACAAGCCTTGATATTGCCAGTGTTAATCTTATGCCCATTCGTTGATTCGTTATTTGCCAGCCAAGTCAATTGAAGTGGTTAGGATAACCACAATTGAAGCAGATTCCACATGGATAGTTAGGACAAACATGTATCGTGTGAGGAGTTGCGATAAATTGAGTTGGAACTGCCACTTGGTTTGCCGTAGCGGCTAAACGACAGACATTTGCTGTATGACCAAAACATCCACAGTTTGAGCATTTTCGGCATTGGACACTGGCATGGTGATGAAGGTTACATTGATTGCACAGAGGAGCTTTTCCTCTGTATGGTTTCTTAGCTGGTGGTGATGCCACCTGGCTAGGTCCCACTTGGCTAAGCGGAACTAGAGCAATCGCTGTAAGATTCTATGAAGCTTTACGCTTCTTTGATTTTCTTGAAGGCTTGGCTTTTGCCTTCTTAGGTGCCTCATGAGTAGTTTCATCATTGAGATGAGACATGGTGACAGCTAACTCAGTGGTCCCACGAAGTACTGTGCTTAGTTGTTGGGCAATTGTAGCAGCCAGTTCGGACCTCTGAGTATCGCTGCGATGAGGAGACATTCTAAAGATAGTGGAAAATATGTGTGACAACTGTCAATTTTCCATGTATCCGTACAATAATTAAACAGTAATTTGTATCTTAATGACTATGCCTGATTTGGATTAATGACATGAATGATATTCTGATTACTATCATATACATACAAGTGCATCACATGTTGCATGATTATTTATCATTATTGCATGAAACACGATATGATTCAATTAGTGCACGAAACAAAGTTAGCACAGTTATCAGACGAACTAGAAGTAATGACGGGAGTTCAGTACTCAGACAGACATGATATTAAGACACAGAATGAGCCCTAAACCAAGAGTTACACTAATATAGTGTGTAGGGATCATAAAACTGTCTTCCTAGTGATAGTTTAAGTGCCAAAAAATGCCTAAAACTCTCAAAAACTGCAGAATTCTGCATATTTAAGGAAAAATCAGGAATTTAACAACAATATATAATGCAGAATTATGGTTTAATTGTGACAACTGTGCTCTGTAATCGATGAACAATGTAAAACAATGTTACTTATCAATAAAACAATGTGTTTTGGTGTTTTTATGAGTGTATTTGTGTTTGATGATTTTACGATTTGATTCGATTCCGATTTCAAGCTTTAAATCGCTTTCTAGAAGGTTATACGCAAACTGGTGCATGAACGCAATCAGTTTAACGTGACAAACACTCCAGAATAGTGACATTGGCTTAACATACCTAAAATAACCTTTACATAACTTAGAAATAAGTTTTGGATGGTTTGGTGAGTTGAAAACAAGTCTATTCGATCGCATGGACTATTTATGTCAAACTGCGAAACTTTACCGATTCGTATGGTATCGAAGAGTCCGAAACATGATCATAAGCTAAACATACCATAAATAACCTAAAAATAGCTTAGAAATAAGCTTTGAGGGGTTCAGTGTGCAAAAACATGCTTACTTGATCTTACAGGGCCTAAAAGTGTCAAAAATGGCGTAGGTTAGGTTCCGATTTAGAATGTAGGCTTTGTTAAACCATATCACATGAGTTCCAACACTCGTTTGGTTTACAAGACCTCATTCTATCCGATCTTCCGATTTAGGTGTCGGTTTATTTACTAGTGATCCAATTACTAGGTACTACTTGAATTTCCTTGGTTTGTCTGAGCTTCGCTAAGTTCTTTAGATCAAGGATACCCTTCTATTCAATGTGGTACATAGTTCCGCTATTTTATTGTTTTCAATTGTTTTGGGGTGATTCATATGTATTAAAACGATTTCGATAATTTAAACGATGGTTTCAAAAGCGATAAAGATGGTTTATATTAAATTAATAACGATTTCAATAATGTGAACGAACTCGATAGTTGTAATTACATAACGAATGACATTCATTAGCATTGATCAAGCCGACCAGTATTAGGTTATGGTACCATAGGATCTGACCAATCCCGTTATCAGACTACACCCATGGTTATGTGTGGGGGGTTATGTAGGTAACGACCGAATCTGATGATTGTTAACTTACCCTTTGGTGGTTTGTTAATACGATAAATGAGGTGGTAGAGTCACGAAGGTTTGAATGTTATTATCGAGACAACCATAAGTAGTCTCACAATTAAAACGAATACGATTTTGGGACGAATTAAACGATTTGGAACGACTTAAACGATATAAACGATTTGAACGAACGATTGGTTTGGGTTGTGATTAGGTACTGGGATGGGTGTAACATGATAGAAGCACGGTAGATATGCTGCTGGTACATCTTATATATAAGTGCTTTTATCATATTACATTTCATGGCATTATTTAGTTCACTTGGGAAACGATTTTGAAACTATATCACACAACGAGGTTTTCGAAATGATATAAACCATACGAGTTTTATTAATGAGTTTTAACGAGATATATTACAAAATGGTTTTCTAAAACAAAATGTTTTCGAGTTAAGAATCATGGCTATGAGATTTTATAAATTATAACCATCTTGATTTGAGTTGGTTAGTCATGTTGCAATATATATTGTACTTTTCAAAACAAGGTTTTCAAGGTATTGCAATATATATAAACGAGCCATGATTCCGATACTCTTATAAAACCTATGTGCTCGCCAGCAATTCTTTGCTGACTTTGTTTTTACATATGTTTCAGGTGATGTTGCGTGATGATTGCTAGGGAGCATGTTCACTTAGGATTCGGACGTGGCCTTAGTGACATAAAAACGATAGTAGACGATGTTTAATTTGTTTGTTTTGGTTGAAAGACAATGTAAATTACTTGATAAATCAATAAACCAAATATTTAACTACCATGGTTGTGAAACGATGATTCTGTTACAACACTCCCCGACGTTTCCGCCATGGTTTTGTTGTTTTAACGTGGTCGGGGTGTGACAGAAGAGTTGGTATCAGAGCCAATGGTTATAGGGAATTAGGTTATTAGCATTGCTTTGACCTAGACTATAACTTTCTAGGACCCTAACGCAAGTATTCTTGCGTTTAGATTTTAAAACAATATCGTCACCTATCCTTAGGTGATAACCACAACGAGAACACAATATCGAATCCGCTTCGAAAATTAATCATGTATCCTTGGATGATTGATTACTAGGTTTTGAACCCTTTGTCACAAGGTTTTGATCCCTCTTAGTTTTCAAAATCTCGTCAAAGTTTGGGTCTAAATAATGTGAACACGTGCAAACTGGAAAAGTGAATGCCTGTACCCTGAGTTTTCTGTCTAAGGCTAGAGTGTTCGTACAAATCCGCAATATCGGACCAGTCACTCTTACCTGGGAACTCTTGGGGTGAGTATTCACTTATAGGCGAGCATGTCTTCAGTGATACATTATTATGACCCATTTACTTTGATTAGTCACTGCGTGTTGTTTGTTTGTTCGAGGTAAGAAACAAATGATCTCCTTCCTTGTGTTTTGTCGATGTTTTCAACACCTCTTTTGTTCCTCCAATTGTCAACCTCACTCGTTTCGCATGTTTCCTTGTTAGACAATGCCTCCTCGATGCGATGCTCAAACTTTTACTGTTGAGGAAATTGCAGCCCTTGTCTCTCAGCAAATGGCTGCTGTACTTCCAGGCGTTGTGACCCAAATCCACGAGCTATATAACAACAACAATAATAACAACAATAACGCGCAGTGTAATTTCAAGAATTTTAATTCTGCAAAGCCGCTTAAGTTTTCTGGGTCGCAAGGAGCAACTGCGCTCCTGCAGTGGTTCGAGAGTATCGAGAGCACATTCAGACATGTGCAGTGTCCGAATACGCGTAAGGTTGAATTTGCTTCAAGCATGTTTGAGAAGCGAGCTCTTACATGGTGGAACGGAGTGATGTGTGATAGGGGTGCTGAAGTGGCATTAGCACAAACTTGGGAAGAGCTCCGAGCTCTCATGATGAGAGAGTTCTGTCCCCGTCACGAGATTCGAGCTTTGGAACGAGAATTTGATGATTTGAAACAAGACGGGGGAGAACACCGTGCTTATACGGATCGATTTGAGGAGCTCAGTTTGTTGTGTCCCACTATGGTTACCCCACTAGGGAAAGCAATCGAGAGATATATCGATGGTTTACCCGATTCCATCCAGGATATTGTGACCGGTGTTAATCCTACTACCGTTCGTCACGCAATCGAGTTGTCTGCTACCTTGACTGAGTCCCAAGTCAGGAAGGGTAAACTCACCCGCAAGGGTGATAAAAGGAAGTCGACCGACTCTGACAAGGGTAAGGGTAAGGGTAAGAAGCAGGGTGAGTCTTCTAAAAAGTCGAGGAAGCGCAAGGCTTCCCAAAACTTTGCTGTCACCAACCAAAACCCTCAGAACCCACCGACTCAACCTCCGGCAAAGAAAGCATATGCTGGTACCGCACCTCACTGTGCTCGATGTAATGGTCACCATGTTGCCCAACAGGCCTGTAAACAGTGTGCTACGTGTGGTAGACTTGGGCATTTGGCCAACATTTGTCGTTTTGGTCAAAATCAAGCTGCTCAGGTTCCAACACAAGCTCAAGGGAATGCTGCGAGATTCCCACCTGGTTCGTGTTTTAATTGCGGTGAAATGGGTCATTTTCACAACAATTGCCCGAGATTGGTAAATGCGAATGCAAATCCGAATGTCAACACGAACGTGAATGTGAATCCCGCTCATGGACGGGCATTCAATCTAAACACGAATGAGGCGAGGGCGGACAACGAAGTTGTTAACGGTACGTTCCTTGTTAACAATCAACTTGCATATGTTCTTTTCGATTCTGGTGCCGATAGGAGTTTTGTTTCGTTATCCTTTGAGCCTTTACTAGCGATACCTAGAACTAAACTGAGGAAACCCTTATCTGTTGAGGTTGCGACTGGTAAACCTCGTACTTGATTCTGTTATTCATGGTTGTCAATTGAACCTCGATAACCATCTTTTTCCTATTGATCTCGTACCGATGCAACTTGGGAGTTTTGACATTATCGTGGGGATGGATTGGTTAACCAAACAACATGCCGAGGTTGTTTGTTTCGATAAAATCATTCGTATTCCCCTTTCGTCTGGTGATGTCCAAGAAGTTCGTGGCGAGATACCATCTGGTGGATTGAAACTCAAGTCCTGTACAAAAGCCCAGAGTTATCTACGAAAAGGATATGTTGCTTTTCTTGCACATGTCACCGAGGAGAAAGGCAAGAACAAAAGTATTCAGGATATTCTAATTGTTCGGGATTATCCACAGGTGTTTCCTAATGAACTGCCTGGTTTGCCTCCAGTTCGTCAACTCGAGTTTCATATTGACCTTGTACCCAATGCCAACCCGATTGCGAAAGAACCTTATCGTCTTGCACCGTCTAAGATGCAAGAATTATCGAAACAGCTTCAAGAGTTATCTGATAAAGGATTCATCCATCCGAGTTATTCACCTTGGGGAGCTCCTGTCCTCTTTGTGAAAAAGAAAGATGGATCTTTTCAAATGTGTATCGATTATCGTGAGCTTAATAAGCTTACCATCAAGAATCGGTATCCCCTACCTCGAGTCGATGATCTCTTTGATCAGCTGCAAGGTGCTACCTGTTTTTCTAAGATCGATCTGCGTTCTGGGTATCATCAGCTTCGTGTATTCGAAGAAGATATTCCCAAAACTGCATTCCGCACGAGATATGGGCACTATGAGTTTACTGTCATGCCTTTTGGTTTGACAAATGCACCAGCTATTTTCATGGACTTAATGAATAGGGTCTGTAAACCTTATTTAGATAAGTTCATCATTGTGTTCATCGACGATATTCTTATTTATTCAAAGTCTCGAGCTAATCACGAGCAACACCTTCGTTTGACTTTGGAACTCCTGAAGAAGGAACAACTTTTTGCTAAATTCTCCAAGTGTGAATTTTGGCTTAAAGAAGTTCAGTTTTTGGGACATATTGTCAACGAGCAAGGTATTCATGTGGATCCATCCAAGATTGCAGCAATTAAGGATTGGAACACACCGACGATGCCTACTGAGATTCGATATTTCCTTGGTCTAGCTGGCTATTATCGTCGTTTCATTTCGAACTTCTCGAAGATCATGGTTCCACTCACTGCTTTGACTCAAAAGAATAAGCCTTTTGAGTGGGGACCCAAACAAGAAGAAGTGTTCCAAACGCTGAAACAGAAGCTATGTGATGCTCCTGTTCTATCTTTTCCTGAGGGAAACGATGATTTCGTTGTCTACTGCGATGTATCCAACTTAGGCCTTGGTTGTGTTCTCATGCAACGTGGCAAAGTTATAGTATATGCGTCTAGACAATTGAAAGTTCACGAGAAGAACTATATGACTCATGATCTTGAGTTAGGAGCTGTAGTTTTCGCGCTTAAAATCTGGAGACACTACCTCTATGGTACGAAGTGTGTGGTTTTCACAGACCATAAAAGTCTCCAGCACATTCTTAATCAAAGGAGCTGAACATGAGGCAATGACATTGGATCGAACTCTTGAATGATTACGATTGCGAAATTCGCTACCATCCTGGTAAGACGAATGTCGTAGCCGATGCGCTTAGTCGAAAAGAGCAAGTCAAGCTTCATTCTGTTCAAACTCTATCTGATCTTCAAACTCGTGTTCTTCAAGCTCAGCAATCTTGTGTTTCACAAGATTTGATAGGTAAGGAATTACCACATCAGCTTGAGCTTAAACTCGAAGCGAAGGATGATGGTTTACTCTATTTTAAGGATTGTTTGTGGATTCCGAAACAAGACGATCTTCGCACTTTAGTGATGGACGAATCTCATAAGTCTCGATATTCTATCCATCCTGGTGTTGATAAAATGTACAAGGATCTTCGTATTCAATATTGGTGGCCTGGTATGAAGAAGGATGTTGCCTTGTATGTATCGAAATGCCTAACTTGTCTCAAAGTCAAGGCTGAACATCAACGACCATCTGGTTTGCTTGTACAACCTGAGATACCGGTTTGGAAGTGGGAGAACATTGCCATGGATCTCATCACTAAATTACCGAGTGCATCTAAAGGTCATGATGCTATTTGGGTTGTTATCGATCGATTAACGAAGTCAGCTCATTTTATTCCGATTCGCGAGGATCTATCTACTGATAAACTTGCAAAGATTTATGTTGATGAGATTGTATCACGACATGGTGTTCCTTTGGATATCATATCTGATCGTGATGCTCGATTTTCATCTCATTTTTGGAAGACCATGCAACCTGCTATGGGAACCCAACTAAATCTAAGCACTGCTTATCATCCCCAAACAGATGGACAATCTGAGAGAATGATTCAAACTTTGGAGGATATGCTTAGAGCATGCATGATTGACTTTGGTGGTAATTGGGACTCTTATCTTCCTTTGATCGAGTTCTCTTACAACAATAGTTATCATGTTAGCATTAAAATGGCACCATTCGAGGCTCTCTATGGTCGAAAATGTCGTTCACCTGTCTGTTGGAATGAGACCGGTGAAGCTCAGCTTACTGGACCGGAGCTTGTTCTGGAAACAACAGACAAAATCAAGAAAATTCGTGATAATCTTGTGACAGCTAGATGCCGTCAAAAGAGTTATGCGGATTTACGACGCAAGCCCTTAGAATTCCAAGTCAGAGACCATGTCCTACTCAAGGTGTCACCTTGGAAGGGAGTGGTGAGATTTGGAAAGAAAGGAAAACTTACACCACGATATGTTGGACCATTTAAGATTGTTGAAAGGATTGGAAAGGTTGCCTATCGACTAGAGCTACCTCCAGAGCTTGGAAATATTCATCCGACTTTTCACGTGTCCAATCTGCGAAAGTGTTTAGCTGACGCTGATCTTCACATCCCACTCGACGAAATTCAAATCGATAAAACGATGCACTTTGTCGAGAAACCTGTGGAGATAGTGGACCGTACATACAAATAGTTGAAGAACAAACAAATTCATTTGGTCAAGATTCGCTAGGAATCCAAACGTGGCCCAGATTTTACTTGGGAACGTGAGGACCAAATGAAGGCGAAATATCCGCAATTGTTCTCACAAGTTTCCTCTAGTTAAAATTTCGGGACGAAATTTCCTAAAGTAGGGGGGACTGTGACAACTGTGCTCCGTAATAGATGAACAATGTAAAACAATGTTAATTATCAATAAAACAATGTGTTTTGGGGTTTTATGAGTGTATTTGTGTTTGATGATTTTACGATTCGATTCTGATTTCAAGCTTTAAATCGCTTTCTGGAAGGTTATACGCAAACTGGTGCATGAACGCAGTCAGTTTAATGCGACAAACACTCCCGAATAGTGACATAGGTTTAACATACCTAAAATAACCTTTACATAACTTAGAAATAAGTTTTGGATGGTTTGGTGTGTTGAAAACAAATCTATTCAATCGCAGGGACTATTTATGTCAAACTGCGAAACTATACCGATTCGTATGGTATCGAAGAGTCCAGAACTTGATCATAAGCTAAACATACCATAAATAACCTAAACATAGCTTAGAAATAAGCTTTGAGGGGTTCGGTGTGCAAAAACATGCTTATTTGATCTTACAGGGACTAAAAGTGTCAAAAACGGTGTAAGTTTGCATTTTCGCGCATATCTTACGTTCTTACCACATCTGGACATCCAAAATTTTTGTACACACTAAAATATTTTTATTTTAGTGATCGGCATGCAAAAATACAGTCCTTCACTTAATTTGGTTCGTTTTCGCGTCCGTTTGAGTTTCATCGTAATTTAACGAACAACGCGACCGTACGACCAAACGAGCCAACATCCGATAGTGTTCCAAGCATATTTTGAGTCCTCTAAACTTTATTGACCTTATAGAGCCTTGAAAATGGCTTAACGGGGGTCAAAAGGTCCTGAAATGAGCTTAAACCAAGTGCAGGGACCTGAACTGTCAATTATCAAACTTTTGCTGAACTGGGGAGCCCATACGGGCTGCGTAAGCCCATCCCACATGCTTACGCGGGCCGCCTGAATAGCCCAACAACCAGATTTCAGTTTTCAGCATTCTGTTTGATCTTCAGGGGCTGTTATGGTAAATTCTTTGTGTGATGGGCAAGTTTAAGTGTTCTCCAAGGTCTCTAATCAGTTCCTAACACATGTATGGATATGATTTAATCCTTGATGGCCACACAAACACATGGAATGATCTTGTGAAGTTGCAACAACTATAAATAGCCAAGCAATTTCACTTGTTCATTGCTCATTTCCTAATTCTCTTCTCTACAATTTGATTTGGAGCTCTCTCAAGTGTTTGGAGCTTTCTAATCTGATTATTCTTTGTAGAAAAGATAGCTAGGACCTATTGTAAGTATTCTTTCATGCTTATTCTTTATGTTTAAGCAGAAAGTCTAACAGTTTGGCCAACAGTTTGACTTTCGGTTTTGACCATCAATTGGTCAAGTCAAAGTTCAATTGAACTTTGCAACGTGATTGTAATCACGATGGTTATAATCCTTAGCGATTATACCTACGGATTACCACGTTAACTAGGCGTAGTGACGAGTCAAAGTTTCGGTCAAAATGCGTTTTAGCACGCATTTTGCAATGGAACTATTTTCGGGTATCAAAACCCATTGTTTTGATACCAAATCAGTTTTATAAACTAGTTAAACATGTTTTGACATGTTTAACTCGTCACTCTTAGTTTAGTGCTTGTTTAGGGTCGTAAGTTAAGCGGTCTAAACAACCGCTTAGACTTTCGAACCCGACCCGTTTGGTCGATCTTTAGGATCCGATCAAGCTCGATTAGTGATCATAGTTGCATAGGGAATAACCACTGAGGTTATACCTTATAATCACATAGGATTGGTTAGTTATTTGTTAAGTAGCTTGTATGCCCATAAGAAATGACCAAAACACCCTTTTGAAGCTTAAATCCGTATTATATATATGTGAACATGTTTTTGACATATAATCTGATTTAGTAACATGTTTAGGAATTATTGGGCATATAAGACTTGACATAGCACATACTTAACCATCCGAACATAGTTTTGCGCGAACGACGCGTTAAAGTAGCATAAGCTACCTTAATGGGTCGTAACGGGTCGAAAGCACTTAGGTTAGGTTCTGATTTAGAATGTAGACTTTGTTAAACCATATCACATGAGTTCCAACACTCGTTTGGTTTACAAGACCTCATTCTATCCGATCTTCCGATTTAGGTGTCGGTTTATTTACTAGTGATCCAATTACTAGGTACTACTTGAATTTCCTTGGTTTGTCTGAGCTTCGCTAAGTTCTTTAGATCAAGGATACCCTTCTATTCAATGTGAGTACATAGTTCCCCTATTTTATTGTTTTCAATTGTTTTGGGGTGATTCATATGTATTAAAACGATTTCGATATTTTAAACGATGGTTTCAAAAGCGATAAAGATGGTTTATATTAAACTAATAACGATTTCAATAATGTGAACGAAATCGATGGTTGTAATTACATAACGAATGACATTCATTAGCATTGATCAAGCCGACCGGTATTAGGTTATGGTACCATAGGATCTGACCAATCCCGTTATCAGACTACACCCATGGTTATGTGTGGGGGGTTATGTAGGTAACGACCGAATCTGATGATTGTTAACTTACCCTTTGGTGGTTTGTTAATACGATAAACGAGGTGGTCGAGTCACGAAGGTTTGAATGTTATTATCGAGACAACCATAAGTAGTCTCACAATTAAAACAAATACGATTTTGGGACGAATTAAACGATTTGGAATTACATAAACGATATAAATGATTTGAACGAACGATTGGTTTGGGTTGTGATTAGGTAGTGGGATGGGTCTAACATGATAGAAGCACGGTAGATACGCCGCTGGTACATCTTATATATAAGTGCTTTTA
The DNA here is from genome assembly GCA_030545235.1 of Helianthus tuberosus. NCBI lineage: Eukaryota > Viridiplantae > Streptophyta > Magnoliopsida > Asterales > Asteraceae > Helianthus > Helianthus tuberosus. The sequence continues at coordinate 22,733 of JARYGA010046891.1, read as the reverse complement.
TCATATTACATTTCATGTCATTATTTAGTTCACTTGGGAAACGATTTTGAAACTATATCACACAACGAGGTTTTTGAAATGATATAAACCATACGAGTTTTATTAACGAGTTTTAACGTGATATTTTACGAAATGGTTTTCTAAAACAAAATGTTTTTGAGTTAAGAATGATGGCTACGCGATTTTATAAATTATAACCATCTTGATTTGGGTTGGTTAGTCATGTTGCAATATATATTGTACTTTTCAAAACAAGGTTTTCAAGGTATTGCAATATATATAAACGAGCCATGATTCCGATACTCTTATAAAACCTATGTGCTCGCCAGCAATTCTTTGCTGACTTTGTTTTTACATATGTTTCAGCTGATGTTGCGTGATGATTGCTAGGGAGCATGTTCACTTAGGATTCGGACGTCGCCTTAGTGACATAAAAACGATAGTAGACGATGTTTAATTTGTTTGTTTTGGTTGAAATACAATGTAAATTACTTGATAAATCAATAAAACCAAACATTTAACTACCATGGTTATGAAACGATGATTCTGTTACAACACTCCCCGACGTTTCTGCCACGATTTTGTTGTTTTAACGTGGTCGGGGTGTGACATTAATTGTCCAGAATGCTTTCCTACGTGTCAGGAATCAAAACTGTCATAAAAGGGAACATAAAGCACACTAAACTGCGAAATTTAGCACCTTAATGAACAGGTAACCAACCGAACAACCGGACACTACCCGAAACACCAAAATTTCACTCGAAGCATTGTTTTAACATTTCTGAGCTAGTTATGGTCACCGAACATCATAATACATCTTATAAACACATAACACATATAACACTAAATCTTATACTTAGAATCTAACTAATTTTCTTAACCATTCATCACATCCCAACCATATACTCCCTCCCCAATTCGACGGTCACCATTAGGGGACTGGTGTGTGCGGTGTGTTATAAGTTTTTATGTATATTTTAAGCCCTTTTTAACACTTTAGTCAAGTTTTAAGTTTATAAATATTGGTATTTTACTAACACTAAACACACATATGGCAAGTGCACCCATCGTGAGCGTAGTATAGCATTGGTAAGATACCGAGGTCGTCCAAGGACACAAGAGCTTTTAATACCGGTTTATCCTCAACGTCTAATCAAATCAAAAATTTAAAAAAGGGTTTTAAATATGAAAATAAAAACTAAAAATGCTGAAAAATAAAAATACAAATAAAAATAGATAGACAAGATGAATCACTTGGATCCGACTCGCCTTTAGTGTAACCTTTGATGATTTCCACACTTTTGCACTTTTTAAGAGATTATCTTAGTTATAGTAGTAGGCCCCTCTTTTGAAGGTGACGTTACCCTCAACCCAGTAGTTTGAGTCAGCAAGGTTACAATCCTAAAGGGTCGGAATATTGAAAGATAATTAATTAAGTTATTAATGTGTAATGTGGTAGGCCCCTCTTTTGAAGGTGACGTTACCCTCGGCTAAGTGGTTTGAGTCAGCAGGGATACAATCCCAAGTAGCCGGGTTAATGTATTAATAGTAGTTTACATATGAGGGGATCAAGCTATTCGCACCCCCGCCATCCAATACCAGTGGGTATTGAAGGAGGTCCTAGAAAGCTTGACCCAGGTCCTTGCAGGATCTATACATTGAACAAGGCAAGAACCTTACCAAACCATTCCCTTGACCCCCGACCAGGTAGCCAACATATCTCTATATAGACCGTAGAGATATGAATGGTGTAAATCTTTTGATTGACGCCAAGACACCACGGACAAATAATAAGGAAGTTTCACCTTCAACATAAGAAACTAGTTATTAAAGTTATTAATACAAAACCAAATAAAAAGTGCGAAAAGATTAAAAAACAAAAGTATTACAGTAAGAGGCTTAGGCAAACATGGCCTTGGATTGTCAAGAAATCTTACTATCAATCTTGGATCCCGAGACCACTACACACACTCTATGATGGATGATGGATGATGGTGGTGGATGTGGGTTGTAGTGGTGGTGGAGTGTGGGTGAAGTGTGAGAGAGGTGGTTTGCCAAGGGATGCCTTTGAAGTGAACCAAGCACCTCTATTTATAGCCTGCACAGAAGCCCGGACACGGCCCCGTGTCCGCTGGACACGGCCCCGTATCCGCTGGATACGTCCCTGTGTCCATCCACTTTCTCTTTCTTCATTAATTGCAATTTGTCTGCATTAGCTCCACACGCCCCCGTGTGCAGAAGCGTATCTATACTATCAAGATTTTCTTGGATTCAGCGAATCTTAGCATTGACCACGGCGTGTTGAGCTGGGCACGCCCCTGTTTTGGGAAATAGAAGCTTCTATAGCTTTGTCCTTTCTTCAGACACCTGACCACGCCCCCGTGTCCGCTGGGCACGGGGCCGTGGTTAGCCTTCTGTTCACTTGTTTTTTCTTGGGAAGATGCTGTCGAGGGGTCGGGCATGCCATGTTTATTTCTTTTCTTGTAATTATGTTAGATTTTGCTGCATATTTGCTCCTTTTGTTCATTTACGCTTATTTATTCCTGAAAATACAAAAAGAAGACAAAAGCACACTTTTTCCAACATTTGTACTAAAAAAGGGATAGTTTTATGCCTCATTTGATGTAATTTATATGTTGCATTTTACGCACATCAAATAACCCCACACTTGAATCTTTGCTTGTCCTCAAGAAAAACTCTTTATAATGTGACTTACACTCCCAAATGGAATGGGTAGAAGAGAAGTTTTGGGCTTGTCTTGAGTATCGGGAATGCAAGATCCTTATTAGGCTTTATTTTTATGTTATTTACAATCCTATTCGGTATGATTTATTTAGAACATTTCATAAGAGAAATTACTTATTTAGGTATAATATACCTCTTTAAAATTCCATTTATATACAAGTTCACATGCCTCACGGGAGATCACTCAACACTCGGCCGTAGATGTATTTTTGTGAAGCACTCGAGACCGGCATGGAACTTACTTCTACCATATTCTTGCCAAGCAATCAATCCTCCTCCTTTTTAACTATACACCTTTGTAAATATCAAGAGGACTTGGGGAAGGGTTAGGCTTGGGTTAAAGGTAGGTGGTTTTGGGTTTGTGGTTAGTAAAAGGGCTAAAAGCGTAAAAAGCGTCGCTCGTTGTAAAACTTTTTGTTTTTGTGACTTTTATTCAAACGAAGCAATTTCAAACAAAGTTTCTTTTGAGGAACTTGTTTGTTTGTTGCTATACTTCATTTTTTTATAAGGAATGTCACATGAAAACCGAGCTTTTTACTAAAATAAAGGGTTAAAAATAAAAAGGTTTTGGTGGGTAAAGGGTGTTTGTTTTGTGGGTTTAGAAACGAAAAGCTTTAGGCTCAAAGGGGTTAACTAGGGGATTTTTGGTAGGTGGTAAAAAAAAGGGTAAATTACTTTTTGAGTCCCTGTGTTTTATGGGTTTTAACTAGTTGAGTCCAAAAGCAAAAAGTTTAATGACCTGAGTCCCCATAAGCCTTTTCTTTAACCATTTGAGTCCAAATTTCTAACCCAGTTAGAATTTTGTTGTTAAGTTTTGTTAAATTACCAAATTACCCCTATAAAACATAGGGACTCAAAAAGAAAAATAATATATAATCTCCCAATTAACATTAACAGCTTCAAACATCGGCATATGGTATAAACAACTAGCACACCTACCAGCACACACATCATCCCTCCACTCTCTCATCTAGACCCCAACCACCACCATTAACACTACCGCACCACCACTGCACCACCAACATCTCCACTGCACCACCAACATCTCCACCGCAATAAGATCAATCAACTACAAAATTGAGAGATTGTTGAAAAAACCAGTAAAAAGAATTACCGGCAAACAGATTAACTGCACACCGATTGCAATTCAACAACACCTAAAATGTTCATAACAAAAACACTAATGCAGATGCCACCTGCAGCAGATTAACTGCACACCAATTGCAATTCAACACAGTTCACATATCATCAACCACAAACAACACAAATGTAGGTTAAATTACAAACGGAACAACACTTAACACCTAAAAAATCATAAAAAAAACTCACCTGCAGCAAATTAATAGCACACCGATTGCAAATGCAGGTTAAATTACAAACAAAACAACAACACCTAAACCTTTCAAAACCGTTCGTATAACAATAACGTGCCCTAGATATGAAACCGCAACCAACTGTATGAACATAACAAGTGCAGAAATTGGAACCCTAGGTTGGGGGTACAGTGGAGAGCATCACACCTCCGGAAACCTAGGTTCGAATCAGTTCGACTCACCGGAAACATCATACTGCCGGCCATCTTCTTCTCATCCTAGGGTAGTGGTGGTGCGACAGTGATGGTGGCCCCCTTAGGGTGGTGCTGGTGGCAGCGTTAGGGTGGCGGCGGCGACGTTATGGTGGTGGTGGTGGCGGCGTTTGGATGGTGGTGGTGGCGGCGTTTGGATGGTGGTGGTAATGGTGGCGGCGTTAGGTTGGTGGTGGTGATGGTGGTGTGGCTGAGAGAGGGGGGGGGGGAGTAGGAGACAGAGTAATCAACTGTTGTGACTTGTGTGTGACAACCCGCACTAAACCAGGTATCCGTACGACTTAATTAATGATTAATTACTGCTTAATTACTGTGCTTGTTTGAACTAGCTGATGAACTGCTACTTGATATCTGATACACGTACTTACTTGCATCATACTTTACTTATCGTCACTACATTATTTACATACTGAACCTTAGTGACAAACATGATGCACAGTAGCACAATAGCGGATAACCTATTGAACATGCTGATAAAGCCAGCATCAGGCAGACACTGCCTCTAAGGCCTGTAAGAGCCTGAAATGTTTTGCTACACTAGTAGTGAGTGTAGGGATATAAGGGTTGTGGAACTGCGTCTCTAGGAATAAGTCACTATGACTGGATGTGCCTAAAACGTACTCTAAGTACAAAACTCAGCACTTTACAAAATAATTCAGCTTTTAGCTAACTAATAAAGTGCCAAAGCATGAGAAAAATAACACTAGACACTTTCCAAAGTGTCAGGAATAAGTTGTGTCACTAAAATAGTAATAACGACACTTTAAAACTTTGTTAAGCGCTTTAACGGATTACTATCCAACCAAACAACCGGACTATACCCGGAACATGAAAATATTGTTATTTACACTATTTATTTTTTTTCTGAGCTAGTTAGGGTCCCTGATTACCCTAACACCCCTTGTAACGCGTGACACACTACTAACCAAGTTAAGTGTTTAACTAACCTACTTAACTTAACTTTTATCCTAACCATCTAGTTGATATCGAACTAGGACCCCCCCCCCCCCATTCCTAACCGGCCCAACTAGAAGGGGACACACTTGTACCCTTGTTGATTATTATAATCCCACATGTTTAATATCTTCTAGACATAACATCCATTGGGTAATTCACTTGCAATTTGTCTATAAGATCCAAGTATTACACATATGAACATTGTCATCACTTAAACTCGCCAAAGAACTCTCTCTCTCTCCCTAAGAAAGCTACGGCCAAACACCCCTAGTCCATCCATCCATTTTCGATTTGTATCTTGCAAGTTCCAATCATCTACAAGTGTTAAGGGTCGAATATTAGGAAGCTTGGTGCAAACGGAAGGCGAAGGACCTCTCTACTTAGCTTTTATCCACCTCATTTGCGCATAGATTCTTCCCTAGCCTCGAGCTAGAGGTATAATGCTTAAAACTCGTATTCTAACTAATCTAAAGTGGTTAAAAGGATTTTTATCGGTTAAAACTCGGAATCTTGCATTTTGAAGCATTAAAGTTTACTAAAAACACTATAAATGGTGGTTAATAGCTCATAAGTTGTGTAAATGTTATAGTATTTTGGATATATGATTATTTAGGCCCGATCTATGATGTGGTAGCTCGGATCATCGTTTAACCCGGTTTGGTAAGATCATGGATCTTAACATAAGCTTGTTTTGAATAATACAAGGGTTAAAAGGTGAAACTCTACCACACGCGAATCATGAACTTGTGTAAAAGAGTTTTACTTGTGACATTGTGTTTAAAAACTAGCAGATCTACGTATCTGCAAGTGGTATTTTCAAAGAACCACGTAACAAAGAAATCATGTATTTTAAAAGATAGATCTTACACTAACAAGCATGGTTTATATAAACCACAAGTGTGTAAACACTTGTGAAATGAAAGGATCCGACAAAATAACAGTTTTTGTAAAAGATGACGGGAAGTTGTAAAGATAGATTTTCTCTAAAAACGAGGTTTTTACAAGATCAAATTACCTTATATGAAGATCTACTAAATTTAAGGGGATTTACACCACAGTTTTGGGAAAAACTGCAAGTTCATGTAATTTTTGGCAAGTTACACATATGTTGATTAATTGTTGTGAGAAAGTTGTCCAGATCAAATAAAGAAAATTGTTGAGTTGATTTGTTAAAGAAAATGATACGCTTGAAAGCGTGGCCACCTCCAGTTACAGAGGAAACTCTGGCGAAATTTTTCTAACAACCTAACACTTAGAACTATTTACACGACAAGTGTTAGAATTATTTTTAACATGATTTCGAAACATAAATTTCGCCATGACTTTATTTACTAAATATTCGGAGGTGGGATTTTCACAAAATTTAACGTGATAAATATATATATTTTTCACACACTGTTTATGATTATCTTGTGAAAATGCATAAATATTATTTTAGTGTAAAAATAATATTTACGAACGTTAACGAATCCAAAATAATACGAACGCTTTCACCATAAATATATAAGTTACACCGGTAATTATATTACCACTCGATTGTTAAAAACGTAACTTACGCACTTACGAAAATATTTATGAACGCGTGTTTTAACAACGTATTATTGGAGAAAAATTATGTGAAATAATATAATTTGAACGCACATGTATTGAATCCCCCATCCTTGGGAAGGAGATTAACTACCAAGTATATACAGAATGTAAACATGAAATAGTTGTCTAACTATTTCCCAAAGACTTAAACTATAAAGCTAAGGCACGGCTGTCCGTCTAATAGAAATTAGCACCTGTAGGTCGTCGCACAGCTGCGTGGGCAGGAGATACTTGGTAGAGACGCTTCACTGTGAGTTCATGTCCCCCTTTTCTCTAACTGTTTTCAGTTTTCTTAACTGCGGGGGTGAAATACATGTTACTATGATTACGAGTACTTTATACACGGTATGGTTAGCGTAAGGAGGTTTATTACTCAGATCATGTGAGTGGGTAGGAGCAATATGAGGCCATTTGTCCTCATGTTAGGACCGAGGGACAGTAGCGGTAGATCTATCTGGGTGTAGCGAGTCCAACCCCTGAGCCCGCATAATGGACCAGGCGGTGACTTTGTGCCCCAACGCGAAATACGCTAGGTTTGAGTCTCCCTATTTGCACTTCACAAACATCAGTGGCTTTGCAACCCATTGACGATCTCTTTTTCCTTATTGCTACATACCAGGATTTTCATACTCACAAAGGTTTATTTACTCACTTACACACGAACTCGCTCAACATTATTGTTGATTTTTCAACTTACATGTATTTCAGGAAATTAACGGATCTGGCACGGTATGGCACGTTTTCCCGCTGCACTAGTTACGAGATCATCCGGGTTTGGGGAATGTGACTCTTTCCTGGACAAGTCACAGTCCTTAAACTGCGTTTACGTCATGTTGATGTTTATGTTTGTAGAACAATGTCATTAGGAGGTGTTTCCGTTAAGACAATGTTGTTGTAATTGGTTTTCAAAACTTAATCTATGGATGATCTTGCATGGTTTTATTTCATATAGCTTTGTTATGGTTAAGCTATGGTATTAAGAAGTCGCACCAAAATTTACCACGCTTCCGCAAAGCCAGGGTGTGACAGCTTGGTATCAGAGCTCTGATCATAGCGAACTAGGATTCTTTCTCGAGTCTAGACTATGATCACTAGGGCTCTCACGAAAACATTTTTCTGCATACCACTTAAGTCCAGATCCAAAACTTTTTACAAACAGATGTTGAGCACATTTTATTATTTATAGGCTCAGCCTGGAGGGCTGAGGCTCGGTCTGGAGGATCGAGGCTCGGTCTAGGTGACCGAGGTAGTTGAGCACGTTGATTTATTTTAGGCTCAGCCTGGAGGGTTGAGGCTCGATCTGGAGGATCGAGGCTCGGTCTAGGTGACCGAGGTAGTTGGGCATGTTGATTTATTATAGGCTCAGCCTGGAGGGCTGAGGCTCGGTCTGGAGGATCGAGGCTTGGTCTAGGTGACCAAGGTAGTTGGCTAGGAAGAGTAGGCTCAGTCATGAAGGCTGAGGCTCGGTCAAGGGGACCGAGGCTCGATCTGAGAGGTCGAGGTGGAGGATAGAGCAGTCTTAAAGACTGGGAGAAATTGGCTAGTGAGACTAGGAAAATGATTTGAATGCTTACTTGGTGATTATACGATTATATGATTGATTATTATACGTATATGCGTTTGTGTTACAAACATCATGCTTTCATCATATACTAGAAAGATGGACACTACGAATACCATGGCCATAGTGTCAGACGACATAGTTTCATCGAAGCACGAGGTGTACATTTCCAATACTACCGGCACAGACAATGATGACTTTCAGCCCTTTTGCGCTGCCTGAAGTCGTAGCAGAGCCTACTGATGGCCATCTTGTTGGGAATTTGCCCCCTTGCCGCTTATCCTGTTGTTGATATGCCCCCCTCCCGACGTGGCCTCTGACGACGATAACGATCTACTGGAGGAGGACCCATTCGAGGGCAGGGCCCTATTGCTGCTGGTATTAGACTACTGCATGCGGCTCCTGTAGGGGAAACTCATGTCCATTCCCCTATCCCAGACTCGTTTGAGTTTCTGACATCCGCATCTTTGCACATACAGGGAATGCAGCACCACTCACACGACGCCGACCCTGATATGGCGTCATCAGCTGCACCGGATCCCGCCTACAGCTTTGAGTTTGATCGCGATATTGAGGACGATTCTGTTTTTCCACCTGGTTTTGATCCAGACCATGACATTAAGTTCATGCACTTAGACCAGCCCTTAGAGGATCCTGAAACCCCTGTGTTTGTTGATCCAGCTGATCTTGAGATGGAGTTTTTGATCCGGAGCCAGCCGTGGCCCCTGAGCCAGGCGTTGCTCCTGACCCCGCATTGTAGCATGACCCTGTTCATGCCGATGCACCTGCTGTTGCTCCTTGATTGATCATCTGCTTGGACGAGAGAAAATTTGGGGTAACTGTGCAAGACAATTTATTATTACGGGGGCCCACGTAATAAAGACTTGTAGTGCACAGAAATCCTGGTGGACTCTGCGGGTCAAGCTAATGAAAACCAATGTAGCAGGAAATAACTTAAACACGAATGACCAAGGCGATGTAGCCTCGAGTTCATTCTATTACAAGCAACAAGCCAAATTGGCAAGCCTATGTGAAGGCTCGGAAATTTATTTCCCCACTCATACATTGAGTATATTTGCGTGTGAAATTGGGTGATTACATGATGGCTTATGTTGCTATATACACCTCATAGACAATTGAAACGTTGTCTAACCCGCTTCACACCACTTCGACAAAAGGGAATGTCACCCAGACGTGACACAAACACCAGTACGTTGCCAAGGACAGAAGCCGAGCTGCAAGAACGCATCTCACAGATAAATGCACGACATAAAGCCCTCCGCTCTAAGTACAACGATGGCATTACTGGAGATAACCCTCCGACTGGCTGCACCTATAAACAGTTCCTGAACTGCAAGCCTTTGAACTTTGACAGAACAGGAGGCGCCGTTGCATTTGTTCGTTGGTCCGAAAAGACCGACTCCATTCTAAGAATGAGGAACTGTTCGCCCCAACAGAGTGTTACCTATATCTCGGGATTATTTCTAGATAACTCACTCTCATGGTGAAACCTTCAGTCTCAGACCCTTGGCACAGACGCTGCTTATGCACTGAGCTAGAACGAGCTCGAGGAAACGATTGAGGGAAATGTTGTTTTAGGACTGGAATTTAGAAGCTTGAGGTGGAGTTCAGAAATTTGAAGATGGACGAACCAGAAATTCCTGAACTTGTTCAGCGATCGCACGACTTGTCTAGGGTCGCCCCCCTACTTAGTCGAACCAGGGTTCAAAAGGATTGAACGATTCATTTGGACACTTGCACCCCAGACCAGGGGTATGGTTACTACCTCGAAGCCCTCAACCATTGCAGAGGCTATCAATATGGGTGATTTATTTATAACATGAGATGTTATGTGATTGATAACATGAGATGTTATGTGTTGATATTGTTGTATACTTACGTACACTCTACTTACTATGACCTAACCTACGTGAAACGTCTTTTAGAAGATGCCACCAAGACGCAAGATGCGCATACCCACCTCGGAGGCAGAACTTCAAAAGATAATTGCCACAGCTATAGCACAGCACGAGGCCATTCGCTCCGATTGCAGCAAAGGTACCTCAGGAAATAACCCCCCCAACGGCTGCACCTACAAGCAGTTCTTAGACCACAAACCTCGAGAGTTCGACGGCACCGGAGGTGCCTTAGCCTTCGTGCGCTGGGTTGAAAAGACAGATTCTGTCTTACGATTGAGCCAATGTGACCACGAACATCAAGTCAAGTATATAACTGGACTATTGATGGATGAGGCTCTGTCATGGTGGAACCATCAAATTCGGACGATGGGCGAGACCGCTGCGCACGCTATGACGTGGGACGAACTGAAAAATCTGATGCGTGAAAGATATTGCTCGAGGGCAGAAGTCCAGAGATTGGAGACAGAACTGTGGAACTTGAAAATGAAAGGACCAAAGATAGCAGAGTATGTGCAGAGATTTAACGAATTATCACAAGTTGCCTTCCTCCTGGGGACACCAGAGTTTAAGAGAATCGAACAGTTCATAAGGGGATTGGCACCTCAGATTCTAAGCCCGGTAACAACATCAAAACCCTCAACGATCACCGAGGCTATCAACATAAGCATAGCACTCACGGAAGAAGCAGTTAGACGAGGAGAATTTTCCACTGCGGAGGAGAAAAAGGAGACTGAAATAAAGGCATCTGGAGATAACAAGAGGAAGCTCGCAGATTTCAAGATGGTTACTCGGGTAAGTAACAAGAAGAAGGCCAAAAAGGGAAAAGATTACAAGGGTATCCTACCTAAGTGCGACAATTGTTTACGTTATCATGTCGGGCGATGCAAATATGGAAATTGTGGTAACTGTGGCAAGGTGGGAGATGTCAAGGAAACTTGTTGGCAAAATACTGAACATAGTAATGGGGGCCAAGACGGTAGTGAGAATCACGAAGGGGACAACGACAATGATAATTGTCGAGGCAGAATGAGTGATAAACAGAAGCGTGCTCGAGGATGTTTAAACTGTGGAAGCAAAAAGCATTTCAGAAGATATTGCCCGAAAAACAATCAGGCGCAAGGATGAAAGCTCCCCATCGGAGCTAGGGAGGCACGCCAGAGATCCAAGCATGGGTAGCGGTACGTCCCCTATTACTCAATATTATGCATCTGTATTGCCAACTACTGTTGCAAACTTTACGATTCGCAATTCTAGTGTTCAAGGACATAATTGGTTTACGTAGCAAGTGAGTAGTTATTCCAGTACCCATTAGAACTAGCTTAGGGGAAGCTAGTGGAGGCCAACGTGGTAACTGGAATCGGCACGATATAACCCGGAGAGCATAAGTTTACGCTAGATCTATTGCCAGTTGAATTTGGAAGCTTCAACGTGGTAATTGGATGTATTCGTTGGCAAGCGATCAAGCGGAGGTTGGCATCCGCACCTCGATGTCGAATGAAGGAATGATTGTGACTCACGAAGCAAGATACGCCACCGCCGATCACAAATTACTTAGGGCTCGAAAGTTGTTGTGGGAAGGATGTGTTGTTTCCTAGCTCATATCGGGGACAAGGGAGCCGAAGAACTAAGACTTAACGATACCCCCGTGATCGGAGTATACCCTGAAGTCTTCCCCAAAGACTTGCCGGCATAATCTCCTGGACGACAAGTCGAATTTTGGCTTCAACTTGATTCTAGGCGCCGCGCCTATAGCTAGGTCACTTTATAGACCTGAACCACCTGAGAGGCAGGAATTGCCAACACAACTTCAAGAGTTGCTAGACAAAGGATTCCTCAGACCAAACTTCTCACCTTGGGGAGCTCCGGTCCTGTTTGTTAAGAAGAAAGACGGTAGTTTTCAGATGTGCATCGACTACCGGGAGTTGAACAAGTTGACTATCAAGAATAGGTATCCCCTGCCAAGGATCGATGACTTATTTGATCAACTGCAAGGCTCAAGCTTTTATTCAAAGATCGATCTTCGATCTGGATACCATCAGTTAAGGATACAAGAGGAAAGTATCCCAAAGACAGCCTTCAGAACGCGTTATGGACACTACGAGTTCCTTGTTATGCCGTTTGGTTTGACAAACGCACCTGCAGCCTTTATGGATTTGATGAATAGAGTTTGCAAGCCGTACTTGGACAAGTTCGTGATTGTGTTTATCGACGACATCTTGATCTATTCAAGAACAAAGGCCGAGCACGAACAGCATCTAAGAGCTATTTTGGAGCTACTAAAGAAGGAACAGCTGTATGCCAAATTCTCCAAGTGCGAATTTTGGCTACGTGAAGTCCAATTCCTTGGGCACGTGGTAAATGGAGATGGAATCCACGTGGATCCAACAAAGATCGAGGCGATCAAGGATTGGGAAACGCCAAAGACGCCAACCGAGATTCGGCAATTCTTGGGTTTGGTTGGCTATTATCGAAGATTCATTGAGAATTTTTCCAAGATCGCTCAACCATTGACGCTCCTCACCCAGAAAGATAAGAAGTTTGATTGGGGAATCAAACAGGAAGAAGCATTCCAGATACTGAAGGATAAGCTCTGCAATGCGCCAATCTTAGCACTACCGGAAGGTACTGATGATTTTGTGGTATACTGCGACGCATCGCGCCAAGGATTGGGTTGTGTGTTGATGCAACGCCAAAAGGTTATTGCTTACGCATCGCGTCAACTGAAAGTGCACGAAAAGAACTATACCACACATGATTTGGAACTTGGCGCAGTGGTTTTTGCACTAAAGATCTGGAGACACTACCTTTATGGTACGAAGTGTACAATCTTTACAGATCACAAGAGCCTACAGCACATATTCAACCAGAAGGAGTTGAATATGAGGCAAAGACGATGGGTTGAGTTGCTGAACGACTACGACTGCGAGATTAAGTATCATCCAGGGAAGGCGAATGTAGTCGCCGATGCCCTAAGTCGTAAAGAGAGAGTCAAACCCATAAGGGTTAGAGCTTTGGAAATGATTATCCAAACCGATCTCTCCTTGCTCATTCGTGCCGCGCAAAAGGAAGCTCTCAAAGAAGGAAACCTTGAAGAAGAATATCTCCGTGGAATGGAGAAGCTACTGGTACCAAACAAGGAAGGAACGTTATGCTTCGAGAAAAGGATTTGGATTCCTCTGTTTGGTGGTTTAAGGAAAGTTATTTTTGATGAAGCTCACAAAGCACGGTACTCTATCCATCCTGGAGCGGATAAGATGTACCAGGATCTCAAAGATTATTATTGGTGGCCTAGGATGAAAGGCGATGTTGCTGTTTACGTGAGCAAATGTTTAACGTGCGCTAAGGTTAAAGCCGAATACCAGAAGCCTTCAGGACTTCTGCAACAACCTGAGATTCCCAAGTGGAAATGGGAACAAATCTCCATGGATTTTATTACGAAATTGCCAAGAACGCCAAGAGGCCATGACACTATCTGGGTGATAGTGGATCGATTAACGAAGTCAGCACACTTCTTACCTATCAGAGAGAAGGATAATACGAGCAAATTGGCTGAAATTTACATGAGAGAGATCGTCGCGCGCCATGGAGTACCTCTCTCAATCACCTCTGATAGAGACGGAAGGTTTGTGTCAAGAATATGGCAATCCTTCCAAGAAGCCTTTGGCTCACAATTGAATCTGAGCACTGCGTTTCATCCGCAAACTGACGGCCAGAGCGAACGAACGATACAGACTTTGGAAGACATGCTGAGGGCGTGTGTTATGGATTTGGGCGGTAGCTGGGATAAACATTTACCTTTGGTCGAATTTTCATACAACAACAGCTACCACACCAGTATTGGTGTCACGCCATTCGAAGCCCTTTACGGACGCAAGTGCCAATCACCCTTATGCTGGGCTGACGCAGGTGATAGACAGCTTGCTGGTCCCGAAATCGTCCAAGAGACGACAAACAAGATCGCGCAGATCCTTAAACGCATCGAAGCAGCTCGCCACAGGCAAAAGGCCTATGCGGATCCAAACCGGAAACATGTGGATTTCCAAGTTGGAGAAATGGTGTTATTGAAAGTTTCACCCTGGAAAGGGGTGGCACGCTTCGGAAAGCGTGGGAAGTTAAATCCGCGCTACATTGGTCCCTTCAGAATTCTGGAAAGAATAGGACTAGTAGCATATAAGTTGGACCTACCTGCTGAACTGAATGGTGTTCACGATACATTTCATGTATCCAATCTAAAGAAAAGTCCAACTCAAGTCACCGTTGCCATTCCCACCGACGAGATTCATGTTGACGACACGCTCCACTTCGTTGAAGAACCTGTTGAGGTCACGGATTGGAAAGTAAACAAGACCCGCCGGAGCAGTGTCAAGCTCGTCAAAGTTCGTTGGAATGCCAGACATGGTCCTGAATACACCTGGGAACGTGAGGACCGTATGAAAGAGAAATACCCCCACCTTTTTCCTAAGAACCCTGCGTCTACAAGCAGAACTTAAATTTCGGGACGAAATTTATTTAACGGGGGGAGAATGTGACAACCCGCACTAAACCAGGTATCCGTACGACTTAATTAATGATTAATTACTGCTTAATTACTGTGCTTGTTTGAACTAGCTGATGAACTACTACTTGATATCTGATACACGTACTTACTTGCATCATACTTTACTTATCGTCACTACATTATTTACATACTGAACCTTAGTGACAAACATGATGCACAAAAAGCACAGTAGCACAATAGCGGATAACCTATTGAACATGCTGATAAAGCCAGCATCAGGCAGACACTGCCTCTAAGGCCTATAAGAGCCTGAAATGTTTTGCTACACTAGTAGTGAGTGTAGGGATATAAGGGTTGTGGAACTGCGTCTCTAGGAATAAGTCACTATGACTGGATGTGCCTAAAACGTACTCTAAGTACAAAACTCAGCACTTTACAAAATAATTCAGCTTTTAGCTAACTAATAAAGTGCCAAAGCATGAGAAAAATAACACTAGACACTTTCCAAAGTGTCAGGAATAAGTTGTGTCACTAAAATAGTAATAACGACACTTTAAAACTTTGTTAAGCGCTTTAACGGATTACTATCCAACCAAACAACCGGACTATACCCGGAACATGAAAATATTGTTATTTACACTATTTATTTTTTTTTCTGAGCTAGTTAGGGTCCCTGATTACCCTAACACCCCTTGTAACGCGTGTCACACTACTAACCAAGTTAAGTGTTTAACTAACCTACTTAACTTAACTTTTATCCTAACCATCTAGTTGATATCGAACTAGGACCCCCCCCCCCATTCCTAACCGGCCCAACTAGAAGGGGACACACTTGTACCCTTGTTGATTATTATAATCCCACATGTTTAATATCTTCTAGACATAACATCCATTGGGTAATTCACTTGCAATTTGTCTATAAGATCCAAGTATTACACATATGAACATTGTCATCACTTAAACTCACCAAAGAACTCTCTCTCTCTCCCTAAGAAAGCTACGACCAAACACCCCTAGTCCATCCATCCATTTTCGATTTGTATCTTGCAAGTTCCAATCATCTACAAGTGTTAAGGGTCGAATATTAGGAAGCTTGGTGCAAACGGAAGGCGAAGGACCTCTCTACTTAGCTTTTATCCACCTCATTTGCGCATAGATTCTTCCCTAGCCTCGAGCTAGAGGTATAATGCTTAAAACTCGTATTCTAACTAATCTAAAGTGGTTAAAAGGATTTTTATCGGTTAAAACTCGGAATCTTGCATTTTGAAGCATTAAAGTTTACTAAAAACACTATAAATGGTGGTTAATAGCTCATAAGTTGTGTAAATGTTATAGTATTTTGGATATATGATTATTTAGGCCCGATCTATGATGTGGTAGCTCGGATCATCGTTTAACCCGGTTTGGTAAGATCATGGATCTTAACATAAGCTTGTTTTGAATAATACAAGGGTTAAAAGGTGAAACTCTACCACACGCGAATCATGAACTTGTGTAAAAGAGTTTTACTTGTGACATTGTGTTTAAAAACTAGCAGATCTACGTATCTGCAAGTGGTATTTTCAAAGAACCACGTAACAAAGAAATCATGTATTTTAAAAGATAGATCTTACACTAACAAGCATGGTTTATATAAACCACAAGTGTGTAAACACTTGTGAAATGAAAGGATCCGACAAAATAACAGTTTTTGTAAAAGATGACGGGAAGTTGTAAAGATAGATTTTCTCTAAAAACGAGGTTTTTACAAGATCAAATTACCTTATATGAAGATCTACTAAATTTAAGGGGATTTACACCACAGTTTTGGGAAAAACTGCAAGTTCATGTAATTTTTGGCAAGTTACACATATGTTGATTAATTGTTGTGAGAAAGTTGTCCAGATCAAATAAAGAAAATTGTTGAGTTGATTTGTTAAAGAAAATGATACGCTTGAAAGCGTGGCCACCTCCAGTTACAGAGGAAACTCTGGCGAAATTTTTCTAACAACCTAACACTTAGAACTATTTACACCACAAGTGTTAGAATTATTTTTAACATGATTTCGAAACATAAATTTCGCCATGACTTTATTTACTAAATATTCGGAGGTGGGATTTTCACAAAATTTAACGTGATAAATATATATATTTTTCACACACTGTTTATGATTATCTTGTGAAAATGCATAAATATTATTTTAGTGTAAAAATAATATTTACGAACGTTAACGAATCCAAAATAATACGAACGCTTTCACCATAAATATATAAATTACACCGGTAATTATATTACCACTCGATTGTTAAAAACGTAACTTACGCACTTACGAAAATATTTATGAACGCGTGTTTTAACAACGTATTATTGGAGAAAAATTATGTGAAATAATATAATTTGAACGCACATGTATTGAATCCCCCATCCTTGGGAAGGAGATTAACTACCAAGTATATACAGAATGTAAACATGAAATAGTTGTCTAACTATTTCCCAAAGACTTAAACTATAAAGCTAAGGCACGGCTGTCCGTCTAATAGAAATTAGCACCTGTAGGTCGTCGCACAGCTGCGTGGGCAGGAGATACTTGGTAGAGACGCTTCACTGTGAGTTCATGTCCCCCTTTTCTCTAACTGTTTTCAGTTTTCTTAACTGCGGGGGTGAAATACATGTTACTATGATTACGAGTACTTTATACACGGTATGGTTAGCGTAAGGAGGTTTATTACTCAGATCATGTGAGTGGGTAGGAGCAATATGAGGCCATTAGTCCTCATGTTAGGACCGAGGGACAGTAGCGGTAGATCTATCTGGGTGTAGCGAGCCCAACCCCTGAGCCCGCATAATGGACCAGGCGGTGACTTTGTGCCCCAACGCGAAATACGCTAGGTTTGAGTCTCCCTATTTGCACTTCACAAACATCAGTGGCTTTGCAACCCATTGACGATCTCTTTTTCCTTATTGCTACATACCAGGATTTTCATACTCACAAAGGTTTATTTACTCACTTACACATGAACTCGCTCAACATTATTGTTGATTTTTCAACTTACATGTATTTCAGGAAATTAACGGATCTGGCACGGTATGGCACGTTTTCCCGCTGCACTAGTTACGAGATCATCCGGGTTTGGGGAATGTGACTCTTTCCTGGACAAGTCACAGTCCTTAAACTGCGTTTACGTCATGTTGATGTTTATGTTTGTTGAACAATGTCATTAGGAGGTGTTTCCGTTAAGACAATGTTGTTGTAATTGGTTTTCAAAACTTAATCTATGGATGATCTTGCATGGTTTTATTTCATATAGCTTTGTTATGGTTAAGCTATGGTATTAAGAAGTCGCACCAAAATTTACCACGCTTCCGCAAAGCCAGGGTGTGACATTGTGAGTGTGTGTTAGTATTTATGTATTATTAATAATTAATAATAATAATATGTAGGGGCATTTTAGTCTTTTAATGAAAAGCTAACAGAAAATTCTAACAGTGTTAGAAATTTGGACTCAAATGGTTAAAGAAAATGCTTATAGGGACTCAGGTCGTTAAACTTTTTGGTTTTGGACTCAAGTAGTTAAAACACATAAAACACAGGGACTCAAAAAGTAATTTACCCTAAAAAAATGAAAAATAATGGTGTTGAAAAGAAAAAGGGTTAGTCCTAATGCCTCCATCATTCACTTACTTGGGTTTGAGTTGATAAGGACTGGGAATGTATCGTCATGGCAAGTTCTAGAGTCGTAAGAAACCAAGTGACTATTTACAGAAGAAACGAAAAATGAGTATTTAGTTTAAAGATGTGTGCTTGTATGCTCAATAAAGGCTCAAAACTCACTTTTTGTGGGAATGGGTTTATAATATGATCAAGTATATATAATCAAATTTTAACTAGATTTGTCATGCCGTTTCATAATTTTCTTATGTTGGTTCTTTTTATCACGACACTATCGGTTTTAAATTTGTAAAAATATGACCTTTTTAGAACTTTTTATTCCCAAATTAAACCAAGACAAGTAAAAAAAATGAAAAGTTATTGAAAAATATTTGGGGTGATTAACGGTTCCAATAGAGTTTTGTGTAAGGCTTGTTATTAGGACAAGCAAAATTCAAGGTTTTAGCATCCCCCACACTTAAATTACACATTGTCCTTAATGTGTCCCAAAAATAAATTTTTAGGTTGATTAAATGTGTAAAAAGGTGTGAAAAGCAATATTTTATGTTACTGGGCATCTGGACACAGGCCCGTGTTGATCCGGGCACTGCCCCTTGTTTAGATTGCCAGTATCATAGTTTACAGGAGGCTGGGCACGGGGGCGTGTTCAGTGAACATGGCCTCATGTCCAGTTAGCTGTACTGGGCATTTTCTGTAGATCCTTGGGCACGGGACGTGTTGGCTTGGCACGGCCCCGTGCTGAACTTGCTGTAATGAAGAAAAATTATCGGAAGGCTCTGTTTTTGTGCATGGGGTGTGGGTTCAAGTTTCCCTTAGTAACTTCCATCATCCTGAGTGTGCTTTAGACATTACAACATCATCCAAACACCATTTAATAATTGAAAACCATCATTCATTGGAAATAACAAATTTTATAAGGTCCTAGAAAATTAAAAATAAAGCAGAACAATAGAAAACTAAAAAGTTCCTAAGATAGATAGGTCAAGTGATACATGAAATCATCCTAAGGAGTTCTACCCTTATTGTAGGAATATCAAAAACCCAAAAATAGCTTCCCGGTATTTAAAGGCATCGTAGAACTCGGAACCGAGGGGTATCCCTTATATGTCGTTGAGCCATTCTTCAATCTCTCTCGGGAGGAAGAAGGCGGGCTCATTTTCCACAACATCTTGTGGAGGAGGAGCGACGGCAACCGGGACCCATTGTAATATGTCTCGAGGGGGTTCCGTGTGCATGGCATACCACTCGGCTGGCATGATGACTTCTGGTACCACATTCCATGCCCTTTGTGTAATGATTGGTACCAAAGGAGGAGAAGCGAGAATATTCAACCTTTGGTGCAAAAGGTTGACTTCTCGGAGACATCCTTCTAGCCCCACCGTCAAATGATTGATACGGTCGACCAAAGCTTCCTCTACTCCCGTCATTTCATTGATGGCCTCCCTCAAGGCATACACGTAGTTTATAAGAGAGTCTTCTACGAATGACCTTCTCCCATGTCGGTTGTTCCTGGAGTGTGATGAAGATGTTCCGCTATTTCTGCTCGATATTCTAAGAAAACAAACCGAAAAGAGTTCATTTAAATGAAACAGTACCTCGAACATGGCCCCGTGCTCACCGAGCACGGCCCCGTGTTCACCTCTCTGCAGTTTTTTTGAAACAAGGAATCTTGGTGCTTTAAATTATTTTCTTACTTTTGAAGCATTTTTAAGAAAAAATAACTTAAAACAGTATTGTAAAACTTATTTTTAACAAGATTTCTTGAATAAAAACCTAACAAATATTACAATAAAGCTTGAAAACATAGAGATTTCAAACTTTAATGGAGGTTTTGAGGAAAAATGAAGAAGAAGGCAATGTAAAAAAGTAGAAAAGACAAGATGATTGTTGAGAACCTTCTTTAGAATTTACCTAGTATGGTATATGTGAAGATCCCACCAAATCTTTGTCTATGGAATGGGTCCAAGAGTGTAGGAATCTTGCTGCATTTACAGAAAATGACAGCACGCTGGACACGGCCCCATAAGAGTCTGGTTTCTGCTGTGCTGGAGGTACCTTATGGACCGTAAGAGTCCATGCCATACGGTCCGTATGGCTTCTGTAGACATCAGGTTTTGAATTTTGGCAGTTTTAGTCCCTGAGCTTGTTTTGTCGCGTTTTGGCATTTCTAACACCCGTCAAGCCCATTTTCAAGCTCCATGATGAAGTTAAAGTATATTTAACTTGAATTATGCTAAAAAATGTCACGGATGTCGCTTTGTTTGGTTGTACGGTTGAAGTTTTCGGTTAATTACGACGAAAATCGTAACGGACGCGAAAACGATCTTAATTGCGAAACGAATGGTAGTTTTGCATTCCTATCACTAAAATACAATATTTTAGTGATTAAAAATTTTTTGGATGTCAGGTTATGGTCAGAACGCGAGATATGCATGAGTTTGCATACTTTCACAGTTTTGACACTTTTACTCCCTGTGATCAAATAAGCGTATTTTCACGTACCTAACCCCTCAAAACTTACCTCTATGCTATGTAAAATGTATTTAGGGTATGTTTCGCTTATGATCTTGTTCCGGAATGTACGTTTCTATGCGAATTGGTAGACTTTTGCAGTTTGTCGCAAATAGTCCCTATGATCGAATAAACTTGGTTTTGCCATACCAAACCCTTCAAAACTTATTTCTAAGTTATGGAAAGGTTATTTAAGGTATGTTAAGCTTATGTCACTATTCCGGAGTGTATGTCGCATTAAACTAATTATGTTTACGTAACAGATTGCGTATAACTTCCAGAAAAGCTTCTTGAGAGTTCGGAATCATACGAAATTTGATATGTGTACTTATCCACGATAATGAAACACAAGATTTCATTGGATTCGTATTTGTATGATGGTCGTAGAGGCACAAATGTCATAGTCTCCCCTACTTTAAGAAATTTCGTCTCGAAATTTAATTTAGAGGAAAGTTGGGAAAACTGATGTGGATGTTCCGCTTTCAAATAATCCTCCATTCCGTGAGTAAAACTCTGGGCCACGTCTGGATTTCCAGCAAACTTTGTTATTCGTACCCGTCTGTTGTTTGTAGGGAAGAGTTCGGATCCGAAGATTTAAACTCCATTCCAATAGGTTTATCTATGATTGTACCGAATCTCAAGAGTGACATGTAATTGTCAAAATGATATCCCTGTTGTAGTAAAATATGGAGAGCGTGTGAATTGGAGTTTCGAACAACGGATAGAGAGAATGTTTCCTATGAAGACTATTGTAGGAAACTTGTGTGTGCTTGAAATTGGAGTCGAAAATTATAACATAAATCAACATTGGTCAAGGTCCAAAACTTCTAGTAACTTAAATAACGCTGCGCTCGCAATGTAATAAGGAACACTTATATATAGGTAGTACCATCGGCGTATCCACCATGCCCTGATTACATTGTTCTCGTTTCGTTATTCTTATCATTATAGGTTCTTACACATGAAAAAACTTGCTGTGGTTTCTGGCACTGAATTCCATAATTATGTATGCATCCATAATTACGCAATTCCTTGCACAGTCCGCACAGTTCATTTTATAATGTGTAGGGGAAAAATCAAACGAATAATCCTGTGATGACTTTGACTAGACTACCATAGAGTCTCTTTAACTAGATCAATGAATGATCTCTTTAAATAGACCACCAAAGAGTTTCTTCAACTGGATCACCAAAGGATCTCTTTAAATAGATCGACGAATGATCTCTTTAACTAGTAGATCGATGAATGACCTCTTTAACTATATCAACACATGATATCTTTAACTAAATTGGAGAATCAATCTCTTTAACTACATCAATGAATGATGTCTTTAACTAGATCAACGCATGATCTCTTTAACTAGACCACCAAAGGGTCTCTTTAACTATATCAACACATGATATCTTTAACTAGATCAACATATGACCTCTTTAACTAGAACACCAAAGGGTCTCTTTAACTACATCAACGAATGATGTCTTTAACTAGATCAACGCATGATCTCTTTAACTAGACCACCAAAGGGTCTCTTTAACTACATCAACGAATGATGTATTTAACTAGATCAACGAATGATCTCTTTAACTAGACCACCAAAGGGTCTCTTTAACTACATCAACGAACAATGTCTTTAACTAGATCAACGCATGATCTCTTTAACTAGACCACCAAAGGGTCTCTTTAACTACATCAACGAATGATGTCTTTAACTTTGGAA